>CM073481.1:30520000-30577500 GCA_037074505.1 Albizia julibrissin | reverse complement strand
ACAAAACCAAAATAAATTACAAACATCATAAATATTGCATAAAAATTAATTACAAAAACATAAAAATACAACTACAAGATGCATGAAAATGGAAAATCTAGCCTACCATATAGGAGGTAAAACCATCCATGTAGGTGGCAACCTATACCATCCATAAAGGAGGACTACCTAGGCCTTCCATATAGGAGGTAAAACCATCCATGTAGGAGGCATGCAAGAAGTAAAAAAATGCAAGAAATAAATTTCTAAAAATAACAACTCTCTCTAAAATAGAAACTCTCTCTCTCTCTTCCTTCCTCCTTCTTCTTCCTCCTCATTTTAGGGTGCCAAGAAGCTCTATTTATAGGCTTCATTTTCGGACTGCTACAGTGATTTTGCTACTGTGAACCGCACTGCTACAGTGATTTGCTACAGTGAACCGCACTGCTACAGTACCGACCACACCGTCCGCTATAGTACCCGCACTGCTACAGTACCCGACCACACCGTCCGCTACAGTGAAACTGCTACAGTAACCGACCACACCGTCTGCTATAGTGAAACTGCTACAGTGCACAGTGAACAGTACCGCATGAACAGTGTACAGTGAATAGTACCACGTGAATAGTACTTTTCCTTAAATGCCTTCTTTAATTCTTTTTAATCCGGTACTATCCATGGCTGCAAGAAAATCATTATTTATTTATTAATTACACCCAAATTGATTACATTCAGCTCAAATATAGTCCACAAAATCATCATATAAGGGAAAATGAATATGCAAATATTTTACTTATCATATGACATAAATTGTATTTCCATGAATATGGATATAAGAAAGAATCAAAAGGGATCCCTCTTTTTTTATTGTATTCTATTCTTTTTTTTCCATTCCTATTCTTCTCTTTTTTTATGTGCAAAACAAAAAGGGACTTCAAAAAAAATTAAAGGATTATTTCGTTTCTGATAGTTATTTAATTAATGAGTGGATAAGAGCATACTCTGGATCGGAATTATGGGGAGTACTGCCTTATTTTTTATACCAACTTAAACCCCCAATTTGTATTCTTTTTATATTATGCGGAAATGCTCTTTTGGAGAATTTACATAATCTCCATTACTAATCCTTTGTGTATCTTGATGTTTCTAACCATCCACGCATTTTTTATCAATCTCCCCTTATGGTAATAGATGTATGGTAATTCATACAAACGATAGTGAAAACTCAATAAGGTTGGTCTTTTGAGCCCGCTTCAAAACAGGATGACTAATCAACCAATTTTGGGGTAAACGCTTTCTTCCGTTTATTATTTTTTTTCACTTAATTCTTATACATAGAAAATGAGACTCAATATTTTTACTGCAGATTCAAATGAAATTCAAATCATAGTATATTAATTCTATATCTATATATTATATTATATATTAATATATTATCTATTAATATATATATATATATATATTAAGATATTAAGAATTTTAAAGAATATTATATTAAATAGTTAAAATTAAAATAGTTTATTATATTCTTAAATATAAATATTCTATATTCAAAATACAAATAGATATCTATAAATAGATATCTATTTTTTTAATTTTTAATTTTATTACTAAATATATTGATATTGAATTTCAATTTCATTAAATTCATAATTCAAATTATAGAATATTATAGAATATTAGAATATTAAATCAATGAATAATGAATAAATGGAAGTTGTTTTATTTCACTCATATAACTATATGATTTAGTTCATCAATCCGAATTCCGAATAAAAATAATAAAAATCCAAAATCAGGATATCTATTCGATTTTTTCTAACCCTTTCCTATAAATTTCCTATAAAGAAGAAAAGAAATAAAGATGAAAAGAAAGGAGCATGGAAAAGTTTCTGTCTCAACGAATCACACGTAGAGATATTGATAACACACATAGAGTTAGTGGTATTTCATAACTAATCGATTGAGCAGCAGCCCGTAGACCACCCAAAAAGGAATATTTATTATTTGACCCATATCCTGACATAAGAAGTCCAATGGGAGCAATACTCAAAATATCAATCTATAAAAAAACACAGATATTGATATCAGCTAAAACAAAGTATAACCAAAAGGAATTACTGAATAGCTTACTAGAATTGATATGACTGATATGGATGGTCCAATACTGAATAAACGAATATCTCCCCTAGATGGAATAAGATTCTCTTTGAAAAGTAGTTTTGTTCCATCTGCTAGAGCTTGAAGAACTCCCAAAGGACCAGGGTATTCAGGTCCAATATGCTGTTGTATCCCTGTGTATATTTCTCTTTCTAACCATACAATCACTAGCACACCTATTGTGATTCCCAATACAAGAGTCAAAATAGGGACAAGTATCTATATAATTCCATACACCTTTTTTAAAGATTCCAATCTAGAAAAAGAATTGATATCTTGTACTTCTGTTGTATCAATTATCATTTCAACGATCAACTTCTCCCATAATGATATCTATGCTACCTAGTATTTTCATAATATCAGCCAATTTCATTCTTTTAACTAACTGAGGAAGAATTTGCAAATTGATAAAACCCGGGGGACAAATTTTCCATCTCCAAAGAAAACCATTCTGATCCCCTATTAGAAAAATTCCTAATTCTCCCTTTGGGGCTTCAACTCTCACATAAAGTTCTTGTTTCGGTAATTCAAAAGTCAGAGACGGCTTTTTACTAATGAATTGATATTAAAAATCATTCCATTATGGATCCTTTTCTCTATCAAAGCAACGGATTTCTAAATTCTCATATAGCCCTCCCAGAATTCCTTCAAGAGCCTGTTGAATAATTTTTATGGATTCTACCATTTCACCAATTCGTACTAAATAATGAGCTAATGAATCTCCTTCGTTTTGCCATTGAACTTCCCAATCAAATTCATCGTAACATTCATAATGATCAACTTTACGTAGATCCCATTGTATTCCGGAAGCCTGAAGCATTGGTCCTGATAAACCCCAATTTATTACTTCCTCTCCACCAACAATGCCTACTCCCTTAGCCCGTTCTAAAAAAATAGGATTTCACGTAATAAGTTTTTAATATTCAACATTTCTTGTTAAAAAATAATTGCAGAAATCCACACATTTATCTATCCAGCCATGAGGTAGATCAGCCGCTACCCCTCCGATACGAAAAAAATTATGCATCATTCTCATACCTGTGGCAGCTTTAAATAGATCATATATTAATTCTCTTTCTCTAAAAATATAGAAGAAAGGGGTTTGTGCACCAATATCTGCCATAAAAGGTCCCAACTATAGTAGGTGAGAAGCTATATGACTCAACTCCAACATAATTATTCGAATATAGCTGGCTCTTTTAGGTACTTGAACATTTCCTATGGAAAGCTCTTCCTTCTAAGAAAGCCGATGGCAGAAAGAAGGATAGTAGTATTTTGACTACTTTCCAAGTTGAACTATATTAGGCCATTCATTTTGGTTTAGGTTTATCACCTATTCCTTGGAGTGGTTATCCAGTTTAGTCTTACTTTATCAATCAGGTATCCTTTGGATTCATCTAAAAAATGATATAAGATGAATCATGTAAGGAATTGTTGCGCTTCATTCGTGATGCTGTAGCGGAACCTGATATTCTGACTACCCGAGGCAATCTTCCTGGTAAGGAAGATTGGCTTATTCCACTGAGGCGACCCCTGGCAAATATTCGTCTCTTCCCTGCTCCTTCAACCGATTGACCCAGTCGTCCGAGGTAAGGAGTTACCTCTGAGAACTCAGGAGTAGGATCGTTGGGAATGACCTCCTTTTCAAATGAGGCCATATCTATTCGACTAAACAACTCGTTGTTTTCATCGAAACAATACCTAACTCTTGGGTACCACAGTACACCTAATAATGAGGGTCTTTTACTTATTATACCTTTCAGTACCATGAATTAAGTTCAAAAAAAGGGCAAGGAACATAGTAACTCTACTGTAAGGAGATAATTGAAAGAACGACCGAAAAGTCCTCTTCGTACCTCTCAATTTGATTGACCTCACTGAAACCGGTTTAGCTAGTTTTATCAACACCCTGATGAGGTCCTTTATGTATAGACCTCAAAGGAGGGAAGCCTTAGGTGTCAAACTAAAAGGATATGGCTTCTTGTAGTATCATAAGTATCATACCAAATCAAGTCATATAAGAAATGAAGGATCGAAAAATGGACAAATTCCTTTTCTTAGGAACACATACAAGATTCGTCACCACAAAAAAGATAATGGTAACCCCACCATTAACTACTTCATTTATGAATTTCATAGTAATAGAAATACATGTCCTACCAAGACAGAATTTGTAACTTGCTATCCTCTTGCCTAGCAGGCAAAGGTTTACCTCCGTGCAAAGGATGATTCATTCGGATTGACATAAGAGTCCAACCACATTGCATTGCCAGAACCCATGTTGTATATTTGAAAGAGGTTAACCTCCTTGCTTCTCTCATGTTACAATCCTCTTCCTGCCGAGCTCCCTTTCACCTCGGTCCACAGAGACAAAATGTAGGACTAGTGCCAACAGTTCATTACGAAAGAAAGGACTCACTGAGCTGAGATCACTAACTAATACTAATCTAATACTAATATAATGGAAATAAAATTGTCTTTTCTGTATACTCTCCCCGATTCCGTTGCTACCGCAGGCTTTACGCAATCGATCAGATCATATCGGATCATATAGATATCCCTTCAACACAACATAGGTCATCGAAAGGATCTCGAAGACCCACCAAAGCACGAAAGTCGGGATCTTTCAGAAAATAGATTCCTATTCGAAGAGTGCATAACTACATGGATAAGCTCATACTAACCCATCAATTTTGGATCCAATTCGGGATTTTCCTTGGGAGGTATCGGGAAGGAATTGGAATGTAATAATATTGGATTCATACAGATACAGAAGAAAGGGTTTTCTATTGATTCAAATGCTATACCTACGGGATAGGGATAGAGAAAGAGAATTCATTTTACCGTTTACTAACTCATAATCAGATCTCGATAATTAAATATTTGCAACTTGACAATTTAAAGGAAACTTTTCAAGTATTTAAATATTATTTAATGGGCGAAAACGGGAGAAGTTATAAGCCTGATCTATGCAGTAACATTGTTTTGAATCCATTCCATTTTAATTAGCATGTTCTCTATCATAATTATCATCATAATTCTTGTGAAAAAGATGTACAATAATTAACCTTGGGCAATTTCTTTGTAAAAATGTGTGTATAGCTAAAAACGAACCACATCTAAAATCGGGTCAACTTCTAATTGTTTAAATAGATTCTGTAGTAATAAGATCGTCTAACCTTTATTTGGAAACTCCAGGAGCAACTGTTCATGGCCATTATGGAGAAATGCTTTATGAAGGAGATATTTACTTACATTTATATATGAAAAATCAAGATCTGGTGATATAACACAGGGTCTTCCAAAAGTGGAATAGGTATTAGAAGTGCGTTCGATCGATTCAATATCGATGAATCTAGAAAAGAGAGTTGAGGGTTGGAACGAGCATATAACAAGAATTCTTGGCATTCCCTGGGGATTCTTGATTGGTGTTGAGCTAATTATTGAGCAAAGTCGTATTTCTTTGGTTAATAAGATCCAAAAGGTTTATTGATCCCAGGGGGTGCAGATCCATAATAGACATATAGAAATTATTGTGCGTCAAATAACATCAAAAGTATTGGTTTCAGAAGATGGAATGTCTAATGTTTTTTCACCCGGTGAACTAATTGGATTGTTGTGAGCTGAACAAACGGGACATGCTTTGGAAGAAGTGATCTTTTACTGAGCCCTATTATTGGGAATAACGAAAACATCTATGCATACTCAAAGTTTTATATCCGAAGCGAGTTTTCAAGAAACTGCTCGAGTTTTAGAAAAGGCTGCTCTCTGGGGTCATATCGATTGGTTGAAAGGTCTAAAAGAGAACGTTGTTTTAGGAGGGACGATACCCATTGGTACTGGATTCAAAATATTAATGCACCGTTCAAGGCCAAGGCAACATAACAAGAAAGATTACTTTGAAAAAAAGAATTTCAGGGAGAAATAAGAGATATTTTGTTCCACCACAGAGAATTATTTGATTTTTTCATTTCAAAGAATTTATGTGATATATCAGAGCAATCATTTTGAGGATTTAATCATTCCTAAGAGTGGATTCATCCCTTTCCCGGTCATTTTATTTGGTAATAGTAATAAAGATAATAACGAATAGAAAAAAATGAATGGCCTGATCTGATCGTGTATCAACAGCCAATCTTCGGTAGAGGAGAAGGTTCCATCTGAAAAATTATTTGTTTCTATTTCAGGATACCTGATCCCTTTTTTTTCAAATAAAAAAAGAGAAAGAAAGTGTGGGGATAAATGACAAAAAGATATTGGAACATAACTTTGGAAGAGATGATGGAAGTAGGAGTTCATTTTGGCCATGGTACTAGGAAATGGAATCCTAGAATGGCACCTTATATATCCATAAAGCGTAAGGGTATTCATATTATAAATCTTACTAGAACTGCTCGTTTTTTATCAGAAGCTTGTGATTTAGTTTTTGATGCAACAAGTAGTGAAAACAATTCTTAATTGTTGGTACAAAAAATAAAGCAGCTGATTCAGTAGCGCGGGCTGCAATAAGAGCTCGGTGTCATTATGTTAATAAAAAATGGCTCGGTGGTATGTTAACGAATTGGTATACTACAGAAAGAAGACTTCATAAGTTCAGGGACTTGAGAATGAAACAAAAGATGAGGAGACTCAACTATTTTCCGAAAAGAGATGCCGCTATCGTGAAGAGACAATTATCTCGCTTGGAAACATATTTGGGCGGCATTAAATATATGATGGGGTTACCCGATATTGTAATAATTGTTGATCAGCGAGAAGAATATACGGCTCTTCAAGAATGCATCCCTTTGGGAATTCCAATGATTTGTTTAATTGATAGAAATTGTGAACCAGATCTCGCTGATATTTCGATTCCAGCTAATGATGATGCTATAGCTTCAATCTGATTAATTCTTACCAAATTAGTATTTGCAATTTGTGAGGGTTGTTCTAACTATATACGAAATTTTTGATTAATAATGAGATAAATAAATGATTTGATTTGGGGAACTCCATAGATTTATGGAATCGGTTACTATACTATTACTGAATCGTGCAAAAAAGAATAACCGGAAATATTATGGGATTAGTTTGTATTCCAAATAAAAAAAATAAAGTAGACAAGCTGAAAAAGAGATGGTTGAATCAATATAATTCCTTTTAAATTTGTATTTCTTTCAGAGGACAATATGAATGTTCTATTATGTTCCATCAACACATTAAAAAGATTATACGATATATCGGCTGTGGAAGTAGGCCAACATTTCTATTGGCAAATAGGGGGTTTACAAGTCCATGCCCAAGTACTTATTACTTCTTGGGTTGTAATTACTATTTTATTAGTTTCAGCCATTATAGCTATTCAAAATCCACAAACCATTCCTACTGACGGTCAGAATTTCTTTGAGTATGTCCTTGAATTCATTCGAGACGTGAGCAAAACACAGATTGGAGAAGAAATATGGTCCGTGGGTTCCCTTTATTGGAACTATAATTCTATTTATTTTTGTTTCTAATTGGTCAGGGGCTCTTTTGCCTTGGAAAATCATACAGTTACCTCATGGGGAGTTAGTTGCACCCACAAATGATATAAATACTATTGTTGCATTAGCTTTACTTACGTCGGTAGCATATTTTTATACGGGTATTTCAAAAAAAGGATTAGGTTATTTTGGTAAATACATCCAACCAACCCCAATCCTTTTACCGATTAAGATCTTAGAAGATTTCACAAAACCCTTATCACTTAGTTTTTGACTTTTTGGAAATATATTAGCTGATAAATTAGTAGTTGTTGTTCTTGTTTCTTTAATACCTTTAGTGGTTCCTATACCTGTCATGTTCCTTGGATTTTATGTACAAGCAGTATTCAAGCTCTTATTTTTGAAACCTTAGCTGTGGCTTATATAGGTGAATCCATGGAAGGCCATCATTGACTAGTTTTCAACATAGTCTTTTTTTTAGCTTAGACCGCTGCAATGTATGTGCGGTTCCAAAGAATCTACTTAAGTGAATGGAACAAAAATATAGAAAGAAATTTATAAAAAAAAGGTTATCCCAAATAAATAAGAAAGATGCAAATACGATTGTCTAAAAGTAAAAAAGATTACCAGGGAATTGTAAAAAAGAATAGGAAAGAGATCTATCTAAAAGATCTTTTTCCTATTTTTCAAAAAAAAAAAAGACTCTTTCTTTGACCAATTTATACTTCCCTCCAATGAATATTTTTTTTATTGTTTTGGATTCAGATTGTTTTGTTGTATTTTGTTTTGTTGATTCAATTAGAACATTAAATTGAATATTATATTATTTAGATTATTAGATTTAGATTAGATTATATAAAGAATTAATATAATAAATTATTATTAATAAATATTAATATGAATTATAAAATATGAATTAATTAATTAACTATATTATATATATAATAATGAAATTTATAATATATATATATATATATATATATATATATATATATATAATTAATAATATTAGTATTATTAGTATTAGGATCCAAAATTTGAAATTATTTGAATAACAATTTGTATGGTATCTCCGTTTACGTTTACGACGTGTGATTAAAAAGATGTTGTATAGAACGGATTCTCCTTTCATTCAATCATTCAATTCAACGATTGACCAAATTGGAATAACTAAAAAAATAAAATTATATCAACTTAGATCACTCAAATGCTGATATTTCTATGCAATAATTCGGTCTACTGAATTGATTTAGATTGATTTTATCCATATAGGCTCGTGATAAATAAAAGGAAGAGAAGGCTTTAAAAAAACGAGATTAAAAAAAACAGGGTAGGAGTGGAGGGGTCAAACTAGGTGCATAGAATATAATCGCTATAAGACAACTCTTTGTTTTGTGGATGTTTCAAAAAAAATTCTTGAATTCGATTGAATCTAAGACAAGAATAATAGGTTTATGGTATGTAAAAAGCACATGTATATGTGATATTAGATATTAACTAGTTATATATGAACTAAACATATATCTAAATTTGCCCTGCTACTGTAAATTTAGATAGGGATTCAAAAATAGAAGTCCTTCCGTTTTATCTAGTATCTAGAATTGTGAAATGAATCTTGAATGACTAAAGAGATTAAATCAAGAAAAATAATGAAAAATTCAAAGAATAGTTTGGAAATGTAAAGTAAGATAAGAACAAAAATTGTAGGGATTCACAAAAACTATGTGGATAAAAACTAAAAAAGAAATATCAAAGTCTTTTTGATAATTTGATAAATCTTATTATAGTTCAATAAATATTCTTTTTTTTCAATTCGGAATTCTTAATTACTTCGACTGGATAAATATTAATGATGGAATAATTAAGTCATAATTTGTTGGTTGATTGTATCATTAACTATTTCTTTATTTTTGGTGTGAGGGACTTATTATGAATCCACTGATTTCTGCCGCTTTGGTTATTGCTGCTGGGTTGGCCGTCGGGCTTGCTTCTATTGGACTTGGGGTTGGTCAAGGTACTGCTGCAGGTCAAGTTGTAGAAGGGATCGAGAGACAACCCGAGGCAGAGGGAAAAATACGGGGTACTTTATTGCTTAGTCTGGCTTTTATGGAAGCTTTAACAATTTATGGGCTGGTTGTAGCATTAGCGCTTTTATTTGCGAATCCTTTTGTTTAATCCTAAAAATACAAATCAAATACATATATTTTTCTTTTTTTTCGTGAACTTGATTTGCTACTCTTGCTTTTTCGAATCCTATTAAGATTTTACTTCTAAAATTATTTATTCGTTCGGATTCAGACAAGAACCTATGGGAAGGGCTAATTTGAGGGTGAGTAATTAGCATACTAACTCACCCTCTTCCTTCCCTTTTTTATTTAGTCCAACGAACAACCCCCTCTTTTTTTAGAAAGTTTTTATTTTTAAAAGTGTTGCAAAAAACTAGGTATTTGGCAATTGACATAAGACCTGGTATATAATTCTAATAAATATCATTTTCTCGTGGGAAATCTTCCAATTGACCAATTTCATTTAAATAAAATCAATATACAATATCTAAATATATTGATATTTCTATTAATATATTGAAAAATGAAATAGTAAAAAATTTAAATAGAATGAATAATGAATATAGAAATCAAATTCGAAATTATTATATTCGATTTTATTATATTAGATTTATATTAATAATAATAAAAAATTAAAAAATTAATAGAATTCTTATTATATTAAAGATTAAAGAATGCTATTAATAATCAAATAATTAATAATTAATAGATAATAATAGATTAATGATTAATAAGAAATCGATATAAAATAGAAATCATAGAAAGATAATTAGTCTATCTATAAGAGGAGATGATATCATATGAAAAATATAACCGATTCTTTCCTTTCTTTGGGTTACTGGCCATCCGCCGGGAGTTTTGGGTTTAATATTGATATTTTAGCAACAAATCCAATAAATCTAAGTGTAGTGATTGGTGTATTGATCTTTTTTGGAAAGGGAGTGTGTGCGAGTTGTTTATTTCAAGAATAGGTTAGATCCAACCAACTGCACTTTTTTTGTTATAACTAGGAAAAGGTGCATGATCCCGCAAATTACTTCTGAATAAATTATGAATAAATTAAAAGAAATAATATTTAAGAACCATAGCATTTCGTGATTCATTGGTAAATCCACTTTGATTCTCTATCAACCAATAATCTGGGACCATTAACATGGTTAAAGTTAAGCAATTTGAAGTCTAGACGCAATGTAGTACTCTTTCTACTACTATGTTTATGTTAATACAGAAAAGGTTAAAAAAAATAGTTGGAATTTCTTTTTTTCAATATAGAACACTCATTTTCGATTGGAGGGAAAAAGGCATAATGTCAAAGGAATAAGCGGGTAAAGAATAAAGAGATTAGAAAGATGAGATTCATGTATTGACGTAATCTAATAGACCCTTAAAGAACATCCAAACCTAGAAACAAGAGCACGCCCATCAAAAGGAAAGAATTGATAAATAGGAGGCGGGCTAAGCCCGAATAGCTTCCTTAAAAGCATGATGTAGCGACTTACTATGAATAATGTGAGCTAGCATTTGGGGCTAATGTATGTAGATGTGATACCTCCTGGTCAGAGACAGAGAATCACTGTTATCGGATCTGGTAATAAATGTATGCTTAGTAGGGGGGCTGAACCGGTTTGCTTTTGGTACACAATTCCTCCTCCACCCGAGCGTTTATTGATTTCTTTCTCGATGAAGGAATTGATAGAGGCGAAGAAAAAGAAGTGAAATCTTGACCAGTTCGTATAGAAGTCAAGGGAAGAGTTTTCAAGGAACCAGCTCCTGGGGACTTCTTTTAAGAATGGCTTTAGGTCTTAGTATGTGGTACAACATATAGAGTCGTGAGACGCTCTACTTCCTCTTGTTCAATTATTGATTCGTTGGCTGTTTCTGGGGGGAGGGGCTCGCCCAAATGCTTTGCGAGACTGAAAGCTTCATTTTGTGTTTGGTTGTGTTATCTACCGCAAAGAGGGACTCCCCCTTTCTATTAGAACCGTGTTAGTTCGCTATTACTGCCGGTCAGGCCGACGAGAATTATATTCTGATATTGCTATGTGCGCTACTAGAGATTTGATCATATGGTTTGAGCCGAGTCGATGAGTTTGAATATTCATTCATGTACGTATGCCATGTAGATTGAAAAGGGAGAAGCCCTCACTGACGGAGTCTAAATAGCACACCAGATGGATCATTCAATAGAAAGCCAAAGGTGAAGAGTTAAAACCTTCAAAGGGCTGGGTGAGAGAAAGCGTCCTTTGTTGATACCTAGTGTACACCACCACCTACTGAAATGGATTAATAAATGTTACTTTGTTCACTGCGAATAATGCAATCTTGAGAAAGAAGGCCTTATGGGGCATCTCCAGCAGCGCCAAAGAAGGAAGATGGAAAGTCTTCTTTGTAGACTCGTACCGCTCACTTACGGTTTTATACAGAGGGGGATTGAAGGGCCATAAGCTTTGAATCAATATGTGTTGGTTCCAATCCAGATCTTGTTGTTTGGGTCTCGAGATGATATTCAGGATACAAAAGAGCAGAGCTAATAGAAATGATAATTATAATGGAGATAATAATTATTTAATAAAGATTTATGCCCATTGTCCAAGATTCCTTTGTGGGACTTTCTTTTTCTTCTTCTTGACTTGACTCAACAACCCTCCCATTCAGGATAGAACTCTAAGGGTCTCTCTTAAGATTCAAAATACAGAAGAGCGACTGCCAATCAAGACAATATTGAAGCACGCGCCTTAGGACCGATCCCAGTGAAATAGGAAAACGAATCTGCGCGCTACCGAGTTTCCTTCATCGATCGGAACAAAACTAGCAAGAGAAACTTTTAGGGAGCTGCGCTATACATAATACTAAGGGACCCAGGTTCTGCCCGAATGATATGATCAGCAACTTCTAGTACCCAAGCTATGTGATCAATAACTATTCTCCTAAAAGTGAATCCCTTAGGGCACCCTAAGCAACCGAAAGGTAGAGAAGATGAAGAATAAGGGTAATCTACACATGCGGCTATACCATGGAAAGAGAGGACCGATTGATACCAATAGCAAGATACACATCTTTGTAGACTCCGAGGAGTGAGAATAGTTGAAGATCAGAAGATTGGCCTTAATAGATTAAGTGCAAACTTTTATTTATATATTTTATATGAGTAAGCCCCTTCCCTTAGGAACAGAAGGATTCGATTACATCGGCTGGCTATACGCTTTACACATTGTCTTATGTGCTACCTTTGGTCAGGGTTTCCCTTCTACGGCATCGAAATCAGAGGAAAGATTTCTCATAACATCCGAATCAGGGGCGACTATTGGCTTTATTCATACTGTTAGCCCTGAACTTATTCAATTAAGTGTTTGAGAATTCATTCATTTAACAAATAAGGGTTTGTGTATTTATTAAAATAAGACTTCTACTTAAGAAGAATTCACCTTTTTTCGTATTCTAACACAGAAAAAAAAGATCTCTCCTCAGAAGACGATTACGCGTATCTAGGAATTCATAGCAAGCACAGAAGCAGGAAATCTAGCCACCGTGGAGTAGCATGAAATGCGCACCGAATCATCTCTTTGCAGTAAATCATCTATTATTGAACCGACTGCTTGATAGAATAGGCTGTTATCTTTATGTTAGCATGAATCCGCTGTTAGAGAATACACTTGAACTAATAGACGGATAGGATTGATTCTAAATCAGGAAAAAGTCTTTTAGTCAACAAGTACAGATTTATAGACTGGCATCGTATCTTAGAATAAAGGTTTAAGAATCCAGATCAAGAATAGAAGTAGAAGCATGCTAGAAGAAGTCCTGAGTGAAAATGACTTTCCGTAGGATGAGCTTTTAGGGCAAAGTCTAAGGAGCTTATTCGTTGATAACAAGCCTTTATTCAAAAAAGGAATAGAATCGGAAATCTTTGAAGGCTAAGGTCGTAGAGACAGATCCATATGCATATGTTTATAGGAGTGAGACCCCTAAATTTGATAGTATTATAGGAAGCTCGGCCATACGGGTTGAAAAATCTTCATTCGTACAATACCGAAAAGACCGCTGGTAGATTTTGGTAAGTAAATCAGAATCTAGTGCACATCCTTGCACCTCTCCATATGTATGTGCTTTATACCTGATGCCATTACAAGCTAGGATTAGATAGTCCAGACAGACAATACAATCTGTGACGAAATCATACGGCTATGCCAGGGCGAGCAGTGCTGCTGCTCGGTAGTCACCCGCTTGGATCCTGCCTTGTTAGTCATCTGTAGAGCTAAAGTGAATTTTCTTAAGCCTTAAGTTATTCCTACATACCGACCAGGGTAGGATGGTTGTTCAATAACTCCTAGCCTTACTAGAAAGAGAAGAGAAATTGCTTGCGCGCTTCGTCAAGTGAGAGAGCCACTTAATTAGCAATAATTAGAGAGTGCTTTTATCTTATATGAGAAAGCGACGGGATAGGGTAAGTTTGAAAGGGCTACAGCAGGGGAATGATTTTATGTCCTAAGAATAAGATCTTCTTTGACAATTTAGTTTCAAAACCTTGCCTTGCCTTTAGTTGAACTTCCGAGTAGGAGATCAGTTACAGGAGTTTATTCAGGGGATGATGAAGGTGATCATGCAACTTACGTGGGTCACAACCAAAGGGTTCTCAACTAACTAGTTGCTTCCCGAGAAGAGCCTTTGGTTCAGTCTGTTTCGAGTTCTAGTTTCAATCTTGTTGTAATTGACTCCCAGTGAGACAAGCTCCCCACTATAGCTATGGATTCCCACCTAAGCGGTGGGTGACCACTTCTTCAGTATTATTGCTTGTTTAGTGTTGTTTTCTTGCTGGCTTTCTCTTCCTGTAAAACGTCTAGAATCATTCAAGTGGTAGATACGCCAATTGTAGCTAGCCTGAATGAAGGAAGTTTTTCCAATACTGCTAGCTCCCTTTCACAAGAAGAGAGGCACACTTTAGACTTGACTTCCAAATAAGCTAAAACCATAGCCTCTAGCACACCCACATCAGATAATACCACTTCCCCTTCCTCCCAGCCCAAGTTCACCCTCCTATGCTATGATACTTGGACTAAGGGCCTCCTCCCCTTGTGCTTTTATACACATGGAAGTACCTTTAATTATCAATTCTCCTTAACATAGTAAAATTTCTTTGGGTTTGGTGACTACTATTTTAGTCCCTCTCGTCCCAAACTTCCTCTTTTTCCACAAAAGCCCTCCCCCCACTTTATTGTTCTGCATGCTTCATGAGTGGGAAGAAAGTGGAATCTTTCTTATCCAATACCAATCCGAGAATACTAGGCTAAGCATGTAGCCTAGCCGCTTCACTCGTCAAAAACAGGCTTATAAGAATGGTACTAACTAAGAATGCTATTGGATGAGGAGAGTTGTACTTAGGAAGACCTGGTAAAACTGAACTACTTTCGGCGGTTCCTTCTATTATCTCCTTCTCGCTACCTAATCCAAACTCATGAGTGCCTGTAGCAGTATTGAGTGATCCCCTTCTCTGACATCAATATCCTAGGGATTACAAATTGTGCCAACTTCCCTCTGTTGCGTTGCTCTACAACTGGATACTGCATCTTTCTTTGCACTAGTTGAATTTATTGGAAATCTAAGAAGGAATCTACTGTCTCTCGCTTTACTTTATCGGTAAAGCATTTCTTGCTAGATCGAATTGAGGGTGACTTCTTCCGCTGACTAAGGCGCTTCGCTTATGCGTTTTTAACATCCATAGCTTCTGACTATGTCGATGAAAAAGACTTTTGTGGGACCGGGAAGACACCCCACCGCTAGGGCTTACTTTTCTCTTGCTTGCTCCCATATGTCTTCCCCCCAAAAATAGTGAAAGATCTTTCACTTCACCATAGCAGGGACCTCGCTAACCTTCTCGGCCAGTTACTCTAACCACCGGGGTCCCCTCCACCCAAATATGAGTTAGACCCTTGTGAGCTGCCCGAATCAGGCATCATAGAATTTCCAAGAAAGGCAGTGCCCTGGGTAGCAAGGAAAACCCAAATAATAATCCCAATTGCCAAGACAAGCTCCTTTAATAACCCCATCGTTAGCAAACAAAAAGATATGCAGTTAAAGAAATCCTACGAAACATTGCCTGAAAGAAGTCAAGAGAACCCAGTATCAGAAAAAGAATATAGAAGAGATGCCCAACACAAAATCTGTCTATCTTTAGGGAAACAAACAAAATCCCCTGCTCTGATGTCTCACCTGCCTGCTTGGTTATAGGGCTGGAAAGATGCTAGACATAGCCGAGAAGCTCATAGGCAAGATGCGGCCTATTGGTAGAACGAGTGGCTAATGGATATCTTCGACTATCCTTACCAAAGTTTCAACAACTTAGTGACTGGCACTAAACTCCATTCTTCCCTCAACTTAATGAATCAAGCTCTGGTTTTGACTCTTAAGGTTAACAAAAAAATACCCTTAATGTAATAGTCATCCTTTTCTTTGATTTGATCATGCATTTTGGAGGGGAATCTCAGAAGCCCTGGACTTCAGTGAAAAGACCATACTGTGAACAAGGGTCTGAAAGAGGCTCGACTCAGTTCTATCTCTATCTAGCAGGTAGTATACAATACTCAGTGCCTTTTCCTGTCAAAATGGCGAGGCATCATTATATGTAATTTCTTATGTCCTCTAGTTCATGCCTTGAATCTGTTTTGTCCTACTCTTGACTTCCTGAGGAAGCATACGGAGGTTAGTTCCCTTGTATGTGAGCTCCCGTGCTCCTCTTTTGGGATAGGCCATTCGGCTCACTCTCATGGATAGACCTTCTGTCTACTCACTTTACTTAAGACAGGTCAGCGGATATCTTTTGATACCTCACCAACCTTACTACTAGCCTTATTTCGGTATAGCTGTAGACAAACTGAACATTAAGTAAGGCCTTTTTACGTTAAGCAAAAGGCCTTTAGCGTGCAAAGCAAGCAGCCAATGCGAGAAAGGGGCTAGAGCAGTACTCGTAGGGAGGGAGCAACTCATCTGTCAGGATGGGTCCCAGCCCCTGTAGAGTAGTCACCTTTAACTAACTTAACTAGAAAGCATCTAATTCAGAATATGACGAATCAATACTAAAAGCTCGCGAGCGTAACTTAGGATGGACTAGCAAGAGAAAAGAACTGGCATAGACCACTCGTATAGAAGTTCTTTCCTCAGCAGTCAATCTCATAGTAGGATAGATGAATATATAGACTGGGCTGGCTTGATATGGAGATTTGATAGTGACTATCTTGCTTGTCTACTGGCTCACTGTAATAAGGACTAAACAAGGGATTAGACAAGTGATATGAATGGAAGGACAAGCAAGGATACTATATTAACTGGGCTATACGAGTAAGAATTTCTCCTAGAATTTGTAGTTGAAGAGGTAATAGCCGATACGAGCAACTAGGTCTCATGGGCGGGAAGCTTTAAGTTGGCCGCTTCCCTGCTATTGATGCATCCTTTCCTAATATAAGAAGTATAAGAAGAAAGAAAAGGAATGAAAACCAGGAACCTTACCTTACTTACCCGGCACCAAGCCAAGTTAACTTGAAAGCAAGTAAAGGCAGAAGTTTAGGTATTCTCCAAGTAGCATATTATAACTAAAACAAAGGGAATGGCAAGTTCGTTTGTGACTCTTCCATATCCACACCGCTCATCATAGGTCTCCTCTCTCAAGTATGAGTCGTAAGCCCTTTTCATATGCATTAATGTCCAAGCTAACAACAAGGCATTCTCCAACTTTAGCATCTCTTGATGATAGCCTTTTCTGCCCTCATTCTTGGCATAAAGATCGACTAGAATAAGACTCAAAGTTTTAAGACTTCCACTTTATTCTTCACCCTTACTACTTACTAGAGGACGGTTTGAGCATAGGAAGGTAATATGGTTATAAGGTACCGAAGGCAGGCTTACTCTGAAGGGCTTCATACCAGCCTGATCTGAGGGACGATCCCTCTTTCGCCGCTGTGGGAATCGTTAACCCACGATGAGCAGAAGTGATAGGACCTATGTATGACATGACCTCTAATCGCTCCTTATCACATCTTTCTATTCTTCCCAAAAAAAGGTTAAGCCTATTTCCAGGTCTAACTTCCCTTGGAAATATCCGATTATGCTATGCCAACCTTCAAGTAGTTATTTGTCATACACTCTATTTAGCCTTGCAAATCCCATCCAAACTCTTGAATTAGTACTCCATTGAGCAGGTTTGATAGTGAGAGTGATGAATCCTTTTCTGACCTGCCCAAGGAGCTAGAATTATTTCCCAGGATCCCACTTAGGGTCTCTTTCAACGAGGCTGACTTAGAAAGCGTCGTTATTGCTTCTATGAACTATATGAACTAAAAAGCATATTCATACACCTTGGCCAATAAGAAAGTCAGTCAGAGGATCTTCAAGATTTTAGGAATTAAAGCAAAAGTAGAAGCTTTTACGTACCCAACACTAACGTACAAGATAAATGCCGAGGCAAGAAAAAAAACCCCTTTCCCAGTACTTTCTATGTGAGGGGAAGAGTTGAATGAAAGGAATGGTCTCAGATGATGGAACCCTTACCCTTGGAACAATCGATTGGGATCAGATGATTTTGAAGCCAGCTTAGGATACTGCTCAGAACCTTAGGAACCACCCTAGCCTTGCTCTCGACTGGGACACAGATCCTTCTTTCTTTCAATTAACTCCAGTATATGCACCATGGAGTTAGAGACAAGCTTCTGCTCAAAGCGATCGAGTAACTTCATCCGACTAGAAGAAGAGGGATAACGAATTTTCCTAGTGGCCTTTTGTTATCTATACACACAGAGAATCACTTGATGAAGCCCACCGTGTTGGGAGTAGAAGAGAATCTACTTCTCTATTTCATAGAGAGTGTCTGAGAGTGCTTGTTAGGAAAAAAAAGGGATAATCCATAAGCCTAAGTAAAGAATACATGAAGGCAGGATGCCTCCTTCTGCTCATCCATCAGTCTCCATCTGCCGTTTCATGATCCAATGTCATCATGCATGACATATTGGATGGGGAAACCAAGAGTGAGAACTCCCAATCGTTCCTTCAGATGTCATGTGGATTCCACCGGTCCCTTGTCCCACTCCTCCACTCTTTTATAAGTGTTTAGGGGTAAACTTCAATCTTAAATTCTATCCTTGGTGAGATAGTTCAATCTCCATAGCTACAACAATTCATTTGGCTTCATACCTTTAGCGAATTGCTGGAATCTTGGCATTAAAACCTAGGAAACCTGTTTGTCACCATCTTGATCTTGGAAGCTAAAGAGAAGTTTGGTTCCCATGCACCTATAGGTGCACAAGGTCTTGGACTAAAGGTCTTAACTCTACATAGGGTAGGTATTTTGGCTCTCCTAGGCTATCGCTTTTGTTAGATATGATTAGTTTTGATGATGACAAATGTAGATGTCAAATATTAAGAGCAAGAAGTTTGCATAATATACTTATATCTTATATTGACTAACTACTATATTTAATGTTGCATATCTTGTAGATTAGTCAAGCAATGAAAGAAAGAGATTGAGAAATGAAGAACTTGTAAGAATTAATGAAGAATATGAAGATTCAAGTTCTTTGGGGGAGTACTATAGCAGTGGTACTGTAGCGTATTTGGTACTGTAGCACTGTAGCAACCAAGTGATTTTGAACATTACTCAAGTGATTTTCCAGAATCACTCGAGTGATTCTGGAAATAGGGAAAATTACTTGGAGTGAGTCACTATTCACTCGAGTGATCTTTGATTTTTCAGGCTCTGTTTTCCATCCAGCTGAGAGAGGTCTGGTTATTCAATCATATCTCTCAAAATACAACTCCGATTGAGACAAAACTAGTTGCATATAAAAATAGACTTCCAATGCGTCATTTGGAAACTAGAAGAAACATCAAAGAAGCTTAGATGAATCAGATTTTAATGTTTGAAGTTGAAGTTGAAACCAGCGTCACCTTCCAGAACAGCTTAGGTATTTTGGGTATAACTCTCAAACCACTGAACCTATTGGGCTGCAACCTGTGGCATTTGAAACTAGACGTAAATATATTTCCATGGATATATAATATAGAAATTTTAGAGTTATATTCGAAGAGTTATATCATCAGGAAGTTGACCCCTGTTTGCTGAAGAATTAGAAACGCAACAACAAGTTAAAGTGATCTGAACAACAGATCACTCGAGTGATTTTTAGTAATCACTCAGAGTGATATGCCAGAAATTATAGATCACTCGAGTGATTCCAAAATTCACTCGAGTGATATAGCTTATTCCACAGATCACTTCCAGTGGCCTATCAGATCACTCCCATAATTTTTCACTGTGCTGAAAATCATTTCCACTGCATCCAATTCACTAGAGTGATTCTGTTGATTTTGTAAATCACTTCCAGTGCAAGCCAAATCACTGCAAGAAAAATTCACTGTTTCAAAATTCACTTCCAGTGATCTCCAAATCACTCGAGTGATATGTGAAATTTTCAATATCACTTCCAGTGGCTCTGAAATCACCAGAAGAAAATTTCACTGTTCTAAAAATCACTCCCAGTACAACCGAATTTACTCGAGTGATTAGCTATTTTCTCAGTATGACTTCCGGTATAACAGTATAAATCAGAATCACTACGAGATCACTCCCAGTGAATATTAATATGTACTAGATCACTTCTAGTGAACCTGAATGCACCTCTAGTGAAAGCCAATATACCTCAATTCACTTTCTGCCAGATAATATCCAATCAAGTAATTATGTTGATTTTACATATCACTTCTAGAGACATGCCAAGATCAATTGATATGAAGTTTTGGTCAGTTTCACTTCTTGTTAGCATCTATGATCACTCAGTGTACTCTTCATTGTGTAAGAATCAGTTCCAGTGACAGTAAATTAGAATCACTCAGAATCAGCTCCAGTGATCACGCTATGCACTGCCAGTAAAATATTGTGTTTGTTAAAACTATTGTTAGTGAATCAAAACCATCTCCAAAAATCAAGATCATTACCAGTGATATAGGATTTTCTCAGAATCTCTTACAGTACACCACCAGAAAATATCAACTTCCACCAGCAAATCTGAATCACTCCCAGTAACACTAAAATCACTGCAAGAGAATCTGAATTCACTGCCAGAGAATTTATTGATAGCTAGAGTGATTCACTGTTCTTAACAAAATCATGGAAATCACTCAAGGGATCTTGAGCTACACTTGAGGGATGCTGATCATTGCACGTGGAATATTACTTTCTGAGAATCACCTCCAGTGAAATCAAAATCACTTCAAGTGAAGTCTGTAATCACTCGAGTGATGTTTTCTAACGTTTATTTCTCTTAGTGCTTTTACAGGTGTTATGCACTACCGATCACATGGCATACACGGATCAATATTCAGTAACAATAAATCATGGACAATAAGAGTATTCAATAAATGGTTCAACATTTATGCAAAACAAAAAGAGAGTAATGCTGAAGCATTTGTAAGAGATCAATAGGAAATGTTGAAGCATCTGTCAGAGCACCACGATCAATGGGCAACGGTGTGTAACCGTTGAAGTTTCTATCTGGGCACACGATCGGCTTACAACGGGAAAATATTTGAATGCTCCAACAGCTCTCAACCTATCTTATATAAACCAAAGAATTCAAGAAGAAGAGATAGAGATTTACAGAAAAAGACTATAGCGAACAAAAACAAGAGAACCCAACTACGCCAGCATGCTGTTATCATAAGTCTTCCACCTCACATACTCTCTGTGCTTATTTGTTTTCTATATCATGTATTTAGAGAGTGAGATTATTTGTATTGTACTTCAGTGAGCATTTTACCCACTATGTAAGAGAGCTTATAAACATTTCATCTGTATTTCAGAAGTGTTCTCAAGGTAGAGGGACCTTGAGAGGATTAATCACCTTACGGGGGAAGTTGTAGAGCGAATTGTCAGTAAGACTTTCTGCTCGTAAGACTTACAAGGTGCAAGCAGTAGAGAACGTTGCTGCTCATAAGACTTGCACGGGCAAGCAGGAGAGAGAGGTCTTTGGGATTGCTTTACTCGACTTGCCGTAAGAGGGAGTAAATCTTACAGTGTGTAAGGGGGACTAATTTCGTGAGAGATTTTTAAAGGCTTTTCTTGTGCCAGTTAAACAAGAAGATAGTAGATTGAAAACCTCAGGAGGAGCCTGGGGACTGGACATAGGTCATCGTAGATTGGACTGAACCAGGATAAATCACAGTTTGCACATTCTCTTCTCTAAGCTTTTATATTTCTAGCATATACGATTTACATAATTGCTTGTGAGTTTATACTTCAATATAACAATCTACGAAAAGATTTTAAAAGATCAGACTTTCTTATCATATACTCAATTCATCCCCCCTCTTGGGTGTCAGCCAGCTCTAACAGCTTTGACCACTGGGTCTAGCTTAAGGAGTTCTCACCACAGTGCACTTAAAAAACCAGTTAGTTAATTGGAGGTGTATACAGACCATAACAACAGAGCCTAGTTCTTCTTTGCATGCATAGCTTATACGGCTTAGAAAAATACTGGGCTATGGGATTGGTCTTCTTTTTATCGTTCTGGGATCAAAATACAGGTACTAGGAAAAGTCTACTCATAGGGGCTCCTAACCCTACGTGTTTGAGTCAATTTTTTTCACTTCCAACAAAATATCGTGAGAAGATTTCTTCTCTATAGGAACTGAAGCAGGAGCTTTGGTGTACCCGTGCCATTTACCTTCTACCCAATTCGCTATGCTCTTTTACAACCATGTTCATTCTTCAAGCTCCATCCATTCATGATTCCTCTCGTCTTCCTATGCCAAATCCTTAACTTTCTCATGCCTTAGGACCTAGAGTCATTCAACAACCGGACATTTTCTTAATTACCTTTACCACCGAAGGACTAGGTGTTAGAGGGACAGCCTATCTCAAATCTCAAGTTGAGCCCGAGTCCCTTTTTCAGACATGTTCTTAATTACCTTACCTGATGACTTCGAAAAAAGGAAAGATAAAGAAGAATTCCCCTTACGAACCAGCTCAATTCCATCATTCATTTTCAGTCTGCTCTACCTACTACAAAAAAAAGTAGCATAGAGGGGTTTACGCTTTGCTTTACCAACTTGATAGCTGTTCATTTTCTGGTTTTTCGACTCTCACCAAGAATAAGTGTTCTTTTCTTTCTTTATTTCTTTTTTCTTTTTATTCTATATCTATATTATTGAATATTATAATATAATAATATACTTTATTATTCAAAATATAATATATTATTAATAATATAATATTTCTTATTAATAATCTGAATTCTTAATGATATAAAAATTTATAAAAATTTCTTTCTATTTATAACTTATAATATTAATATAATATTATAATATTAATATAATATTAATATAATTATAAGATAATAATAAAAAGAAATAAATAAATATTATATAATAGAATATAATAATAAAAGAGAATATATAAATATATAATAATAAAAATAAAAAATATTCTAATCTAAATTCTAAATTAGAAATTGGAATAGAAGAATATAAATATAAATAATAAAATAAAATAAATGAAAAAAAAGAATGCGTACAACATAGGCGACAAAGAGGCGTATAAATTGTTATTTTCTTTTTTTATCTCTTATCTGAGTGTTATCTAAGAAAATTTCTTGTACTTTAATCTGATCTGAACATTTTTATGTTCAGAATCGATTCGACTTCAACATTTAAAATCTTTTTTTTGGATTATGGATTTTAGATTTTAATGGAATATTCTTTTTTATTATCGAATTCAATCTTTTTATTTATTTTGATTGCGGTTGTATCTACACATCTTTTTAGTTTATTTTTTTAGGGTTGCTAACTCAATGGTAGAGTACTCGGCTTTTAAGTGTGACTCAAATTTTTACACATTTCTATGAAGCAATGGATTCGTCCATACCTTCGGTAGAGTTTGTAAGACCACGACTAATCCAGAAAGGAATGAATGGAAAAAGCAGCATGTCGTATCAATAGAGAATTCTAAGAATATTTCATTTTTATTGGATCGGGCCAAAATCCATATTTGTATTCTTGGCTAGCAACAAAATAAATTCACGGTTGGGTTGAATTAATAAATGGATAGAGTTTGGTGGCTCCAATTATAGGGAAACAAAAAGGAACGAGCTTTTGTTTTGAATTTGAATGATTCCCCCATCTAATTATACGTTAAAAATAAAAAATATTAGTACTTGACGGGGGAAAAGCTTTTCCCATGAATGTATTATTTATTTTTGTTATGAATCCTAACTATTAGCTATTCTCCATTATAATTAGATTATGGGGTGGCGATAAATGTGTAGAAGAAAGAGTATATTGATAAAGATCTTTTTTTTTCATAATCAAAAGAGCGGTTGGGTTGAGAAAATAAAGGATTTCTAACTATCTTGTTATCCTAGAACGAAAATAAAACAATTAGATGGAAAAAGCGAGTAGAGAGAGTCCGTTGATGAGTCTTACTTGTTTTCTAGGTATCTATTTCTTTTTTATTAGAATAGAATACCCTGTTTTGACTGTATTGCACTATGTATTATTTTATAACCCAATAAATCTTCGATCCTTGGCCCAAGTCAAATTTCAAAAAATGGAGGAATTTCAAGTATATTTAGAACTAGATAGATCTTGTCAACATGACTTCCTATACCCACTTATTTTTTGGGAGTATATTTTTGCACTTGCTTACGATCATGGTTTAAATAGTTCCATTTTGTTGCAAAATCTAGGTTATGACAATAAATCTAGTTTACTAATTGTGAAACATTTAATTACTCGAATGTATCAACATAATCATTTGATTATTTCTGCTAATAATTCTAACAAAAATCCATTTTGGGGGTACAACAAGAATTTGTATTCTCAATTAATATCATAGGGGCTTGCCGTTAGTGTGGAAATTCCATTTTCCCTACAATTCATCTCTTCCTTAGAGAAGGCAAAAATCATAAGATCCTATAATTTATGATCAATTCATTCAATATTTCCTTTTTTTGAGGAAAAATTTTCATATTTAAATTATGTGTCAGATGTACAAATACCCTACCCTATACATTTGGAAATCTTGATTCAAACCCTTCGATACTGGGTGAAAGATGCCTCCTCCTTTCATTTATTAAGGCTCTTTCTTTATGAGTATTGTAATTGGAATAGTCTTATTACTCCAAAAAAAAGGATTTCTACTTTTTCAAAAAGTAATCCAAGATTTCTCCTGTTCCTATATAATTTTTATGTATGCGAATACGAATCCATCTTTCTTTTTCTCCGTAACAAATCTTCTTATTTACAATTAACATCTTCTGGAGTCTTTTTTGAACGAATCTATTTCTATGCAAAAATAGAACATTTTGTAGAAGTCTTTGATAAGAATTTTCCGTCCACCCTATGGTTCTTCAAGGACCCTTTCATTCATTATGTTAGATATCAAGGAAAATCCATTCTAGCTTCAAAAGAATACACCCTTTTTGATGAAAAAATGGAAATACTATCTTATCCATTTATGGCAATGTCATTTTTTTGTTTGGTCTCAACCAGGTTAGATCCATATAAACCAATTATCCGAGCATTCATTTGACTTTTTGGGCTATTTTTCAAATGTGTGGCTAAATCCTTTAGTGGTACGGAGTCAAATGTTGGAAAAGTCATTTATAATGGAAAATCTTATGAAAAAGCTTGATACAATAATTCCAATTATTCGTCTAATTAGATCATTGGCTAAAGCAAATTTTTGTAATGTATTAGGACATCCCATTAGTAAGCCGGTCTAGGCTGATTCATCCGATTTTGATATTATTGAACGATTTTTACAGATATGCAGAGATCTCTCTCATTATTACAATGGATCCTAAATAAAAAAATTTTTATCGAATCAAATATATACTTCAGCTTTATTGCATTAAAACTTTGGCGCGTAAACACAAGAGTACTGTACGGGTTTTTTTTGAAAAGATTAGGTTCTGAATTATTGGAAGAATTCTTTACACAGGAAGAAGATATTTGTTCTTTGTTCTTCTCAAGAGCTTCTTCTACTTTGCAGAAGTTATATAGAGGTCAGATTTGGTATTTTGATATTTTTTATTTTTATCAATGATATGGTCAATCATGAATAACAGGTTATCATACTTTGATAATGGAAACTATCCTTAAATGAGGAAAAGAGAAATAGAGAATTCATACGTTTCTATTATGAAATATGAAATGGATTATGAAATGCTCATGTAGTAAGAGTAGGAATTAATAAACTAAGTACTTAACTTTTTTAGAGTCCTGTTATAGGGAAGGAACTGAGGTTTAGATGTATACATAGGGAAAGCTGTGTGCAATGAAAAATGCAAGTATGGCTTGGGGAGGGATTTTTTTTGTTTTGTTGTTTAATTAGATTAACAACAAAATTATCTACTCCGTCCGACTAGTTCCGGGTTCGAGTCCCAGGCAACCCATTATACTTAATATTTCCAATCCAAGTCATATGTATATAATATGATACCTCATTTCCCAACACTACGGTGGAGTACCAATTAGCTGATACTCAAAAAAATAGAAACGTCAGAGTGCCAAAATGCTTGAACTTTATACAATTCCTCTGCTGGATATAAATATTCACATATAAGCACAATTTCATTAGATTTACTTCACAACATACACATTATCCACTTTATCTACTCCACTTCATATACAGTCCAAAAACTCATAAAAGTCTGAAAATACATAACAGGAATTGACAACCTAAACTAAGCTCTTCCGCCGCTCGACCTCGGTTTATCATCATTTACCTTCTCTTTGCCCCGCGAGCTTCCTCCTTGTACTGGAGATTTGTTTTTGGGAAAAGAATGAGATTCACGGGAATCTCAGTAGTAACGCAATCAAGCATATAAGATAACACACACAAGCATGCTTTACTCACACAATCATCAACAAAATCATCATAACATCATTTAGTGCAATACATGCAATTCATAAACTGACATTGTGCTAGATAGGTTCTTAGCCTATGAGGGCATCTTTGCACAGTGCATATAATGCAATCTCATAACTGACATCGCGCTAGACAGTTTCTCTTGGCCCCGAGGGGCACCCGTGCATAGATAGGCCACGGGCACCGCTCGTGCATTTATGAACATTTCACCTGAGTGTCAGCCCGACCTCTGGAAGGCCCCAGGTGATCACTCCGCTCAATCTAAACATGTTAGATATTTTGATGATGATACAAACAATACATATGCATGCCATGTCCTATGAAGACGGTTACTACCTGGTTGCTCCTCTATTCAACTTTCCCACTTGATTGAAGCTCAGGCAACTACTGAGGCTAGACCGGTTGTCAAGTCCTGAAATCGCCAAAACATCATAAATGAGTTATTACTCATTGATGTATCCTTCCAAACTCATACTATTGGTAAATTTAGCCTAATAGTGCAAAATTACCAAAATACCCCTTAGGTCCTGATTATCAATATTTTCTCAAAATCGTGATTTAGGTCATTCCTACACATTTTCACGTGTATAATCCATTTCTTGCCTCGAATTGGATAAATTCAAGCTCCAATGATGAAAATACCCTTGACAGCCGTCAAATAAGGCTTATAAGGGGTAATTTTGTCATTTCACTTTTCGTGGTTTTTCTCACTTTGGGGTCAACATAGACCCTACACAATTTGGCCTCCTAAATCCAATGGAAGCATCAGAATTATCAAATTCCTATCCATTTGCCACGTCCAACACAGGGAAGGGGAAATAAATTCCCAGAAAAGTTGTGTCAGATTCTCATTTTCTTTGGCCTAATCACCTCCTTTCTACTTATAACCAATATATTAACTAGTTAGACATTCATTGGACTTGATTTGGAGACACTTACATATTATGTTCTCTTTGGATTTCTTCAATTATCTTATACCAAATGAACCATAATCAAGCCCAAAACAACTCTACTAACCTTAATCAAGCAAGAGGAATAAGTTTGGGAAGTTACCTCTTGTTAGACTTTCTCTCTCCTGGAAGATTTTTCTCTCTCCTTCCAGCGTTTGCTTTAGCTGAACATCAAGGATTTCAAGGGTAGAGAGGTTAGGAGAAGAGATCATGGAGGGATTAGGTGGCTTTAGACACAAGGTATAAGCTTCTTACCTCAATTTCCAAGCAACCCTAGCTTCCCTTCTTCTTCCGTTCAGTTCTCGTTCTCAGCTCTCACTCTCAACTTTCTGATTCAGTTTGATCGTAAATGAGCAGCTGGAGATGAGAAAGGAATGATATAATTAAAGAGGTTAATGAAATGTGACATGTGGCATCCTATCATTGGTCCAAAATGTAATTATTCCTAATTAATTCCATTTTCCTTCTCTATGCCACATAACAGCTGAAAATCCCATGAGAAATAGGAGAGAAATCTGAATCTCCAATATCCCATTGTGCCATCTTGTAACTTGTTGACCAACTCATTGACTTTTTAACTATTTGACGATTTTGACCCTAATTTACCAAAATTAATTTATTTATGATCAAGTAGTTGTTTTACTCTTTTTAATTCCCATTTAACTCATATTAGTAGGAATATTGGGGAAAAATAATTATTTTCCATTTTACGGCAAAATTACCGTTTTGCCCCTGTATTTAATGATTTACCGAAATAAGTCATTTTTCGCCCATTTCTTCGGCTTAACCCTATTTTGACACTTAAATGAGGCCATCATTCATGTCATTAAATTTCTTGAATTTTGGTTACCATAATAGGCCTTTATCGGTACATTAATCACCTCTTATATCCTTATTCGGCCATTTTACGCGTAACCGACGATTGACATATTTTCCATAAATTTTCATAAATTCATCCACATCATTTTTCACCATTTTATTCTACTAAATATACATCAAATATGCACATAAATGTATTGGTAAAAATGGGGTATTACATATAAATTCAAATTTTTTTATTCTGTTTTGAATGAATGAAATGCGGTAAAATAAAACGAGAATTCGGAGAAATCTAAATGAGTAAGAGTATCCTATGGATATTGGTATTTTTTGACACTGGTATATAAGTCATGTTATATTGTTGAATTCCTATAACCTCGATAAACAAAGTAAATAGCATTAATACAAGCATAGAAAATAACATAGTATTTTCCGATTCATGGGGATAGGGAAAATGAGTGTTGTTTGTTTCAAAATAGCTAATATCAATAAAATGCCATGTTATACTTTTTTTATTTCTATCAATTCGATGTGAATCAATCTTCTTCCGAAAAAGGAAGTCCTTCCATTATTATTGATTGTTAATAAAGATAATAAATGCATCCCCTTTTTTGATTCTCTTTCTTTACCCCATAAAGATATTGAATGAGAGAGCTATTTTTTTTCCATTGATATTTTGACAATTAACGTTTAAATATCCTTCAAAAATAAGTAAATAGATCCGAAACATATAAAATGCAGTTAATCCTTCTGTGGAACAAGCTATTATTGCAAAAATTATTGAATACAACCAACTATCATTAAGAATTTCATCGTTGGACCAAAAACAAGCAAAGGGTAGAATACCACAAAGAGAAAGTGTACCCACTAAAAAAGCAGTTTTTGTAATTGGCACATGTTTTGTTAAACCGCTCATAAGAACCATATTTTGACTTTTATCTGAAGAATATCCAATAATAGCTTCCATTGAATGAATAATGGATCAGGATCCTAAAAATAACTATGCTTTTGAATAAGCATGAGTAATCAAATTAAATAAATCGGCTCGATAAGAGCCCATACCTAGAGCTAACATCATATAACCCAATTGAGACATTGTAGAATAGGCCAAACTTCTCTTAATGTCTTTTTGAGCAAGAGCTAGAGTAGCTCCTAATACTACTGTTATTATCCCTATGAAAGCTATTACATTCATTATGGAGGGTATAACTATGAAAAGAGGAAGAAGGCGGGCTACAAGAAAAATTCCCGCCGATACCAAAGTAGTAGCGTAGATAAGAGCGGAAATAGGGGTAGGCCCTTCCAAAGCATCCGGTAACCATACATGAAGGGGGAATTGGGCAGACTTAGCAACTGAACCGTCAAATAATAGGAAGGCACACAAAGTAACTAATAAAAGATTAACCTCATTATTAGAAATCAAGTTATTGAATATTTCAAATAAATCTCGAAATTCCAAACTACCTGTTATCCAATAAAGACCAAAAATTCCCAATAATAAACAAAAATCCCCTACCTGATTAGTTACAAATGCTTTTTGACAAGCATTTTCCGCAATAGGACGTGTGAACCAAAAACCTATTAATAGATAAGAACACATTCAAACTAATTCCCAAAAAATATAAATTTGTATCTGTAATACCCCATTTTTTACCAATACACTTATGTGTATATTTGATGTATATTTAATGGAATAAAATGGTGAAAAATGATGTAAATGAATTTATGTGAATTTATGGAAAATATTCCAATCACCGGTTACGCATAAATTGGCCAAATAAGGGTATAAGAGACCGGTAAAGGCCTAATATGGAAACCAAAATTCACAAAATTTAATGATATGGTTAATGGCCTCATTTAAGTGTTAAAATTGGGTTTAGCCAAAGAAATGGGCGGAAAATGATTTATTTCGGTAAATCATTAAATGCAGGGGCAAAACGGTAATTTTGCCGAAAATGGAAAATAATTATTTTTCCTCAAATTCCTAATGATTTGAGCTTAATGGGAATTAAAAGGAGCAAAGTGACTACTTGATCATTATTAAACTAATTTTAGTGAATTATGGTCATAAATGATCAAATGGTCAAAAAGGCAATTACTTGGTCAACAAGTTACATGTTGGCACAATGGGATAAATGGAGATTCAGCTTTTACCATATTTCCTTGCATGATTTCCATTGAAATGGATGAAGAAAAGGGAGATTTGATTAATTAGTGAATAATGAAAATTATGGGCTAATTGGAATGTGACACTTGGCATGATCAATATAATCTTCATTAATATATCAATCTTCATCATTCCATCAGCTGCTCATTCACGATTAAACTGACCTCAAGAGTGAGAGAGTGAGCTAAAGAATGAGAACTTGACGAAAGAGAAGGAGAGAAGCTAGGGATCATCCAATCTCAAGGTAAGGAGTTGTTACCTTGTGTTTAGAGTTACATATCTCCCCTATGATCTCTTCTCTTCACTTCCTTACCATTGGAGCCATGATGTTCAGCTGAAACAAACGTAAGAAGGAGAGAGAGAATTCAACCTAGAGAGAGAAAGTCTAAGAAATCAAGAGGTAACTTCCAAAACTTGTTCCTCTTGCTTGATTAAGGTTAGTAGAGTTGTTTTGGGCTTTGATTATGGTTCACTTGGTACAAGATAATTCAAGAAATCCAAAGAGACCTTAATATGTAAGTGTCTCCAAATCAAGTCCAATGAATATCTAACTAGTTAATATATTGGTTATAAGTAGAAAGGAGGTGATTGGGCTAAAGAAAACGAGAATCTGACACAACTTTTCTGGGAATTTATTTTCCCTTCTATGTGTTGGATGTGGGGAATGGATTAGAATTTGACCAATTCAATGCTTCCATTGGATTCAGGAGGCTGAATTATGTAGGGTCTATGTTGACCCCGAAGTGAGAAAAGGCCCAGATAGCGAAATGACAAAATTGCCCTTTCTAAGTCTTATTTAAGGGTTGTCAAGGGTATTTTTGTCATCTGAGCTTGATTTTGGCCAATTCGAGGTCATAAATGAATTCTACACGCGAAAATGTGTAGGAATGGTCTAAATCATGATTTTGGAGAAAATACAGATAATAAGGACCTAAGGGGTTTTTTGGTCATTTGGCACCAATAGGCTAAATTTACCAATGAAATGAGTTTGGAAAGGTATACGGATGAGTAATAACTCATTTGTAATGTTTGGAAATTTCAGGACTTGACAACCGGTTTGGCCTTAGTAGTTGCCCAAGCTTGTACCAAACGGGAAAGTTGCATAGAGAAGCAACCATGTAGTAACTGTCTTCATATAACATGACATGCATATCTATTGTTTGTTATCATCATCAAAATATCTAACATGTTTAGATTGAGTGGAGTGATCACTCGGGGCCTATTGCAGGTCGGGTTGACACCCACGCGAAATGTTCATAATTGCACGAGCGGGACCCGGGGCCTATCTTTACACGGGTACCCCTCAGGGCTAAGAGAACCCGTCAAGCGTGATGTCGGTTATGAAGTTGTATTGTATACATTGTGCACAGGCCCCCTTTGGACTAAGAACCCGTCTAGCGCGAAGTCGGTTTATGAATTTCATGTTTGCACTGAATAATGTTTGATAATTTTGTTGATGATTTTATATGAGTGAAGCATGCTTGTGTGTGTTATCTTATATGTTTAATGACGTTATTATTGAGATTCCTATGAATCTCATTCTTTTCCCAAAAACAAATCTCCAGTACAGGGAGGAAGCTCGCGAGACAAGGAAAAGGTAAAGGATGAAGAGTCGAGGCCGAGCGGTGGGAGAGCTTAGTTTCGGTTGTAAAGCTTCTGTTATGTATTTTGAGAATATTGTAAAGTTGTGGTTTGTATATGAAATAAAGTGAAGAATGAATATGAGGGTTGTAAGATGAATTGTATATGAATGTGTTCATATGTGAAAATGTATATCCAGCAGAGGCATTGTATGGAATTTCTAGCATTTTCTGCACTCTGATGTTTATAGTCGGTGAGTATTAGTTAATTAGTACTTTATCGTAGTGTTTGGAAATAAGGTATCGCAGTATCAAATTAGAAATAGTAACCAATCCCAACATTGAAGTATTAAAAAAACACATATAAGCAAAAAATCTCAAATATCCTTTATCATGAGACATATAATTGTCACTATAAATAAGAACTAGAATTCCAACAATAGTAGTCAATATTAACATAATAGAAGTAAGTGAATCGATCAAGTAAAAAGATCATTATTTATAGTCCAAGACCATACATATTGATAGATAGAACTGTTATTGATTTGATGAATAGACATATTCACCGAAAAAATCACAACTATACTTAATAATAAAACACTAGGAAAAGCCCACATATGGCGAATATTTTTTATTGCTGCGGGAAAATTGGAGAAGTCCCACTCCTATTAACATAGGAACTGGAAGTGGAATGAAGGGTATGATCCATAAAAATTGATGTGTATATTCCATAATAAAAAAGAAAAAAAATGGATTCTTAATGAGTTTTTTTTCTTATTCGCCAATTTTATCTCTTTTGAAAGGGTTCAATTAATAAAAAAAATGAAAATTCGGATAAAAAATGGAATTATCCACTGTTCATTATTCTGAATTTTTCCCCAATATTTCCAATAGTTGAAAGTACGAAGTGAAATGGGTCAAATGATATGACCAAATTACTAGTGAAAAATCAACTTTTTTTATATGAATTTAAATTGAATATTAATAATATTAAGAAATTAAGATTTTCAAATTCTTATTATACAAAAATTTTTATCCAGAGAGTGGGGATAAATAATTAAACCAAAACTAAAAATATTACTTTATTTTTATATGAATCATAAAATATAAAAAAATCCATCTGATTCAAATAAGAATCTTTTTGTAGGTTTTTTTTTATTCCGAATCATTAATTTGTTTTGGCACTAATTTATTATTTTCCATTTCAAGAAAAAGACATATATCTTTGGAAAAAGTTTATAAAAAAGGTTATGATATTCAACAGTTTACTAAAAAAGGAATTAAGATACATGATTAACGACCAAGTAAGCGGGATAAAGATAAGGGTTGGGTTCTTAAACTCTCTTTTTGATGTATTTTATTCCATGTATAAATCCACAAAAAAGAATGATATATAATATATAAATAAATATATAATATTAATATAATATATAATATAAAAGGATAGTTTTTTTGTAAGAATTACATAAATAAACGATTATTAGGAAAAAAAAAGACTATGTTATATTTACAAATCCATATTCCTTATGAAAAGGAGTAAAATAGTATAATTTAGAAAAAAAAAGATATATGTCTAATCTAATTAAAGAACAATTCATTTTGAACAATATATGTCTTTCACATCCAACTATAGCAATAAACAAACTAGACTAATTATGGAATGACATCTCCAAAAAAACGCACTTCTATATAAAAAAAAAGGATTCGGAAAAAAATTTGGAAAAATAAGGTATATTGGGTAACATTGAAAGCTTTTTTCGTTAGCGAAATCTCTTTCTACGAGGAACTCTAAAAGTTTTTTTTACAACAAATACAAACATTGGAATAATCAGAATTAGCTGGACTCAAAGAATAGTATAATTTCAAAAAATAATTTTGTATATATATATATTGATATTGAAATATTTTGAAGATTCTTGGTTTTTTGGTCTTTTATATTATATATATTATTTTAATTATATTTCTTTTTTCTTTTTTTTTGGATAGTTTTTTTAAGTTTCTATATCTTATAGAAATTTTTATACAAACAAAAAATAAAAATAAGATAAGATTAAGATATAAGTAAAAATTTCTATTTGTTAATATTTTGAACTGTTGAATAGAAAATTGACCTCATTTTTTGTTTTGGAATTGTTTTTTTTAATTAAAATTCTTTAATGTTTCGTGAAATGCAATATTTCTTTCCAAAATTGGATATTTCAGAAAGAAATCTTGCATTTGAATCGACTCTTTCAATCTCGACGATTGACTAAAAATCGTTTATTATGATTTCGAACAAGCCGCTATGGTGAAATCGGTAGACACGCTGCTCTTAGGAAGCAGTGCTAGAGCATCTCGGTTCGAGTCCGAGTGGTGGCATGGCATCCTATTTTCTAAAAGAGTAAGTCCTATAATGAATTCAATTCCTGATTTCCGTTCATATAATTAGGAGATCCTTTTTTTATATGATATTTTTCAACTTTAGAGCATATATTAACTCATATATCGTTTTCGGTCGTATCCATTTTAATTGCAATTCTTTTACTAACCCTATTAGTCAATGAGATCGTAGTACTATATGATTCGTCCAAAAAAGGCATGATAGTAAATTTTTTCAGTATAACGGGATTATTAGTTACTCGTTGGATTTTTGCGGGCCATTTACCATTAAGTGATTTATATGAATCGGTAATCTTTCTTTCATGGGGTTTTTCCATTTTTCATATAATTACAGGTTTTGTTTTTTAAAAAGCTTAAAACCCATTTAAGCACAATAATAGAACCCAGTGTTATTTTAACCCCAGGCTTTGCGACTTTAGGTCTTTTAACCGAACTGCATGAATTTGGAATATTAGTACCCGCTCTACAATCGCATTGGTTAATGATGCACGTAAGTATGATGGTATTGGGCTTTGCAACTCTTTTATGTGGATCATTATTATGAGTAGCTCTTTTAGTCATTACATTTCGAAAAGTAATAATAAGAAAGATTGGTAAGAACAATAATCTTTTTTTTGAATGACTCATTTTCTTTTGCTGAGATCAAATACATGAACGAACGAAACAATGTTTTACGAAACACTTCTTTTGCTTCTTATAGAGATTATTATAGGTCTCAATTTATTCAACAATTGGATCGTTGGAGATATCGTATTATTAGTCTAGGTTTTATCTTTTTAACCATAGGTATTCTTTCGGGAGCAGTATGGGCCAATAAGGCTTGGGGATCATATTGGAATTGGGATCCAAAGGAAACTTGGGTGTTTATTACTTGGACCATATTTGCAATTTATTTACATACTAGAAAAAAGAAAAGATTGGAAGGTATAAATTCTTCAATAGTGGCCTCTATGGGCTTTCTTATAATTTGGATATGTTATTTTGGGATCAATCTATTAGGAATTGGACTACATAGTTATGGTTCATTTACACCTAATTGAATTAAAATGAGTAAGGGGCCTGACAAATACAAACATAATTAGCATAATACACAGAATAAGCATATTAATATTTGTATATTAATACATATTAAAATATTGTATTCACCAATTTTTGCAATAATAGCTTGTTCCACAGCAGGATTAACTGCATTTTATATGTTTCGGATCTATTTACTTGTTTTTGAAGGATATTTAAACATTAAATGGAAAAAAAAATAGCTCATCTCATTCAATATCTTTATAGGGTAAAGAAAAAGAATCGAAAAAGGGGATGCATTTATTATCTTTATTAACAATCAATAATAATGGAAGGACTTCCTTTTTTCGGAAGAAGACTGATTCACATCGAATTGATAGAAATAAAAAAAGCATAACATGGCCGTTTTGTGAAACCTTATTTCCCAACACTATTGTGGAGTACCAATTAGCTAATACTCACCAAATAGAAACGTCAGAGTGCCAAAATGCTTGAACTTTATACAATGCCTCTGCTGGATATAAATATTCACATATAAGCACAATTTCATTAGATTTACTTCACAACATACACATTATCCACTTTTTCTACTCCACTTCACATACAATCCAAAAGCTCATAAAAGTCTGAAAATACATAATTGGAATTGACAACCTAAACTAAGCTCTTCCATCGCTCGGCCTCGGCTCATCATCATTTACCTTCTCTTTGCCTCACGAACTTCCTCCCTGTATTGGAGATTTGTTTGGGAAAAGAATGAGATTTACAGGAATCTCAGTAGTAACGCAATCAAGCATATAAGATAACACACACAAGCATGCTTTACTCACAAAATCATCAAACATTATTCAGTGCAAACATGCAATTCATAAACTAACTTCATGCTAGACAGGTTCTTAGCCCCGAAGGGCACCAGTGCACAACGCATACCATGCAACTTCATAACCGACATCACGCTTGACAGGTTCTCTTGGCCCCGAGGGATGCCTGTGCAAAGATAGGCCCCAGGTCTGCTTGTGCAATTATGAACATTTCGCCTGAGTGTCAACCCGACCTTCGATAGGCCCCGGGTGTTCACTCCACTCAATCTAAACATGTTAGACATTTTGATGATGATAACAAATAATACATATGCATGTCATGTTATATGAAGACGATTACTACCTGGTTGCTCCTCTATGCAACTTTCCCACTTGATTCAAGCTCGGGCAACTACTGAGGCCAGACCAGTTGTCAAGTCCTGAAATCACCAAACCTCACAAATGAGTTATTACTCATCCATACATCCTTCCAAACTCATAATATTGGTAAATTTAGCCTAATGACGCCAAATTACCAAAATACCCCTTAGGTCCTAATTATCAGTATTTTCTCAAAATCGTGATTTAGGCTATTCCTACACAGTTTCGTGTGTAAAATCTATTTTTAACCTCGAATTAGCCAAATTCAAGCTCAAATGATGAAAATACCCTTGACAGCCGTCAAATAAGGCTTATAAGGGGTAATTTTGTCATTTCACTTTCTGTGGCTTTTCTCACTTCAGAGTCAACATAGAACCTACACAATTTGGCCTCCTAAATCCAATGGAAGCATCAGAATTATCAAATTCCTATCCATTTGCCACATCTAACACAGGGAAGGGGAAATAAATCCCCAAAAAAGTTATGTCGGATTCTCGTTTTCTTTGGCTTAATCACCTTCTTTCTACTTATAACCAATATATTAACTAGTTAGACATTCATTAGAATTGATTTAGAGACACTTACATATTAAGGTCTCTTTGGCTTTCTTGAATTATCTTGTACCAAATGAACCATAATCAAGCCCAAAACAACTCTACTAGCCTTAATTAAGCAAGAGGAACAAGTTTGGGAAGTTACCTCTTGATTTCTTAGACTTTCTCTCTCCTGGGTGATTTCTCTCTCTTCTTCCAGCATTTGATTCAGCTGCTCATAATGAATCTAAAGGTAGAGAGGTGAGGAGAAGAGATCATGGAGGGATTAGGTAGCTTTAGACCCAAGGTAGCAACCTCTCACTTGGATTATGTTGAACCTTAGACCTTCCTCTTCTCTTCACTATGCTCAGCTCTCACTCTCCCTCTTTCTGATTCAACCGATCGTGATAATGGAGCTGGAGAGATAAGAGAGTGATATAATTAAAAGGGTTTAATTAAGCTTGACATGTGGCACATGATCATTAGTCCATAATTGCATAATTCTCCAATTAATCACATTTCCTTAATACTCCCTTATTTCAACTGAAATATGCATGAGAAATACAAGGAAAATCTGAATCTCCAATATCCCATTGTGCCATGTTTTAACTTGTTGACCAAGTCATTGACTTTTTGACTATTTGACCATTTTTACCATAATTCACCAAAATTGGTTTATTAATGATTAAGTAGTCATTTTACTCTTTTTAATTCCCATATAACTCAAATTAGTGGGAATATTAGGGAAAAATAATTATTTACCATGTTACGGCAAAATTACCGTTTTGCCCTTGCATTTAATGATTTACCGAAATAAATCATTTTCCGCCTGTTTCTTTGGTTAAACCTCATTTTGACACTTAAATAAGGCCATTAATTAAATTCCTTGAATTTTAGTTACCATAATAGGCCTTTATCGGTATATTATTGCCTTCTCACACCCTTATTCGGCCAATTTACGTGTAACCGGCACTTGGAATATTTTCCATAAATTCTCATAAATTCATCCACATCATTTTTCACCATTTTATTCCACTAAATATACATCAAATATACACATAAATGTATGGGTGAAAAATGAGGTATTACAGTTCTCCCCCCGTTCAATAAATTTCATCCCCGAAATTTGCTACACCACTTGCGGCATGAATCATGGGTAACGCTTTCGCATATCTTCTTCTGCTTCCCAAGTCGCCTCCCTTGGTGATAATCCTTTTGCAGACCACTTTCACAAATGGTATGCTTTGATATCTAAGCCGCTTTTCTTGTCTATCAATTATTTGTTCTGGATCAGCCTCATAGGTGAGATCATCACGCATATCCAGTTCTTCATTCTGAATAATATGTTGAGGATCCGGCTGGTACTTCTTTAACTGGGAAACATGGAACACATCATGTAATCTGCTTAAATTTGGGGGTAGATGAAAATGGCCCAATGTAGCGAGGACTTAGCTTATTTCTTTTCAATGCTCTTCCAACACTAGTAAAGCGTGATATTCTCAGATATACATGATCACCCACCTGGAATTCCAACAGTCTTCTACATTTGTCGGCATAACTTTTCTTTCTACTCTGGGCTGCAAACAATCTCTGCTTGATAATCCTGATCTACTCAGTCTTCTGATCAACTATGCCTGGCCCATATAACCTCCTTTCCGATAATTCTGTCCAGCAGAGAGGGGATTGACACTTCCTCCTATATAATGCTTCATACGGAGCCATTTGAATGCTCGCATCATAGCTGTTGTTATACGCAAACTCTGTAAGAGGAAGGTATTGATCCCAACTTCCTTTGAAATCCATTACACACACTCTTAACATATCCTCTAGCTCTGTATAGTTCTCCCTGACTGTCCATCCGTTTGAGGACGATAAGCTGTGCTGAAACTCAACCGAGTGCCCAAAGCATCATGTAAAGATCTCCAGAACTTGGATGTAAACCGAGGATCTCTGTCAGAGATTATACTCTTTGGTATCCCATAGAGTCTCACTATCTCTTTCATATAAATTTCTACCAATTTATCTGGAAAATAGTTAGCACTGATCGGTATAAGTGCGCTGACTACATAAAACGATTAACGATTACCCAGATTGTATCATGGTTCCAAATTTTGGGTAATCTAACTATAAAATCCATGGTGACGATCTCCCATTACCATTCTGGAATTGCAGGACTTTGTAGTAATCTCGGCGGCCTCTGGTGTTCAATCTTTACCTTATGACAGGTAAGGCATTGTGCCATATATTTTGTCACATCCTTTTTCATTCTTGGCCACTAGCACACCGCTTTCAAATCATGGTACATCTTTACCATTCCTGGATGGAGAGTGTAGTGACTCTTATGTGCATCATCGAGAATTTTCTTCCTTAGATCATCCCTCGGTGGAACATAAGTTCTTTGCTTGTACCGAATTAATCCACCAGGAAACAGATCAAAATCTCAAGTCTCTCCTCGTTCAATCATAGCTCTTATTGATTTTGCTTGCTCATCTTGCATCTGAGCTTCCATAATTTCCGCTTTCAAGTCATTTTCAACTCGGCTAATACTATAGCTTGCACAAGGATCTGATTTGACAAATTCATATCTCAAAAATCTTCCATCAATTTCCTTTCCTGTATCATCATAGCTGCCATCAGCACCGTTTTACGACTAAGACCATCGTGACGACATTAGCCTTACCTGGATGATATTTAAAATTCAGGTTATAGTCTTTTAGCAACTCCATCCACCGACGCTATTTCATGTTGAGCTCTTTCTGATTATACAGATATCTAAGACTCTTATGGTCACAATATAGTTCAACAGTCACTCCATATAGGTAGTGCCGAAAAATCTTCAATACAAACATAATTGCCGCTAGCTCCAGATCATGTGTGGGATAATTCAACTCATGAGGCTTCAGCTGTCGAGAGGCATAGGCCACCACTCTACCCTGTTGCATCAGGACACATCCCAGTCCCTGCTTACTAGCATCACTGTAGACTACATAAGTCACCTAGGGATCAGGGATAATCAATACTGGTACAGATGTTAACCTCTCCTTCAGCTCCATGAAGCTCCTCTCACAACGTTCGTCCCACTCAAACATATGATCTTTTCGTGTGATCTTGGTCAACGACAAGGAAATCTAAGAGAAATCTTGAATAAATCTCTAGTAATAGCTTGCAAGACCCAGAAAACTACGTATCTCAACAATAGTCTCTGGCCTTTTCTAGTCTAACACTGCTTCAACCTTACTGGGATCTACTGAAACCCTTTCTTGCGAGATCACATGGCCTAGAAATTTGACTTCTGTAAGCCAGAACTCACATTTGCTCAACTTTGCATAGAGTTGCTTCTCACGTAAAATACCGAGCAAAATTCTCAAATGCTCTTCATGTTCTTCTCTTTCTTGGAGTATATCAGAATGTCGTCGATTAAGACTACTACGAATTGATCTAAGTACTGATGAAAGATACGGTTCATGTAGTCCAAAATACTGCTGGTGCATTAGTCACCTCAAAAGGCATCACTAAAAATTCATAGTATCCCTACCGAGTTCGAAAAGAATTCTTCGGTATGTCTTCTACCTTTACTCGCAGCTGATGATACCCTGACCTTAGATCAATTTTTGAGAATACACTCGCTCCAGCTAGTTGACCTAAAAGTTCATCAATCCAGGGAAGTGGGTACTTATTCTTGACGGTTACATTGATCAATTCCCTGTAGTCAATACACAACAGCAGAGTTCTGTCTTTCTTCTTAACAAATAATACCGGTGCTCCCCACAGTGACACACTGGGTCGTATAAACCCTTTCTCAAGCAATTCTTCAATTTTCTTCTTCAATTCAGCCATCTCATTTGGAGCCATTCGATATGGGGCTTTGGATATAGACCCAGTTCCAGGCACAATCTCGATTGCAAATTCCACTTCTCTTTCCGGAGGTATACCACACAAGTTATTTGGAAACACCTCAGGAAACTCTCTTACAACCGGGATATCCTTCAAAGCCATTCCCATATCTACTTACACGGAAAAGAATATGACATACCCCTGATATTCTCTTTTCAGACACTTTGTAGCTTCTGCCAATGAGAGGAAATTCAAGCTGACATCTCTGTAGCTAAACTCTTGCGAAGTAGGATATATAATCCTCTTGTTTCCACAATCTACTAGCACATTATTTGCCATCAGCCAGTCAAAACCTAGTATCACTTCGAGTCTTTGGAGTGGCAAACATATCAAGTCTACTGTAGACTCATGTTCCTCGACATTTATAACACAATTCAAGCAAACGTCAGCAGTTAAGGTTTTAACACCCATCGGTGTAGACACAATCAAATCAAATGGTAGTTAATGCACATGCATTCCTTAGCGCTTAACACAGTCATAAGCAATAAAAGAATGACTAGCACCCGAATCATACAATACTTGCAATACACTACCATTAAGAATAACTTTACCTTAAACTAACTCTGGGGATTCTTTTGCTTTTTCCCGAGTCAAGGCAAATACTCGACCCTAACTTTACTGTCTAGGCTTGGTAGGACATGGTGCTGCTCATTGAGGACAATTTATCACTAAATGGCCTGGTTTCTGGTAGGCATAACAAATCACTTGGCTTGTAGGAACACTACACCATTTCCCTGGATGAAATTTACCATACCGAGCACACAATTGTGATATTGAGGGTCTTCGACTGCCACGGTTTCTAGACCAGAAGGGCCTTTTATTGCCTCCCCTCTGTGGAAAACCTTGTCCTCTTCGCTTTTGTGAGGTTTTTCCATGACTGGATCCACTTCTCTGGCTCATATTCTTGTTGGCTTGTACCCTTCTCAAATTACCCTCAGTAAGTCAGCATGCTTCCACAGATTTATTAAACTTTCTGAACTGCTAGGAAACCAACTTCTCTTCCATCTCAGGTTTCAGTCCTCCAATGAGCATGTCTAAGCTCCACTTCTTATCATTCTTAAGATTCAAGTAGGCAGAGTAACGAGATAGTCAAATAAACTGAGACTAGTATGAATCAAAGGTCTCGTTATCGCCTTGATGAATTGTCATAAATTCTTTCTCTTTCTCAATCCTCACCGATATTGGAAAATATTTCTCATAGAACTTTTCTTGAAACAATTCCCACGTCAGAGGGATATTTCGAGCGTGCAACAGCAACGCTGTATTCTTCCACCAATCATCGGCATCGCCTACTAGTTATAGATTACTATCTTGGCTCTCATTTCTGTTGGGCATCCGAGCACTTCAAATATTTTCTCGAGATGATTGATTCAATTCTCTGTAACTTACGGGTTAAACCTTCCCTGGAATGCCTCAGGCTGATACTTGATAAACTTAGGCATCCAGTATTGGACCATATTCTCATCCGGTTCTTGAACAATAGGAATATCCATGTCCACTTCATGCAACTGCGGTAGTTCATCACTTGATGATTGTTCATCATCTGTATTCTCCTCATAATGGTTTCCTTCCGGTTGATTTCCATCAGGGGGATTCCCTTTCGGATTATTCCCTTCAGGGGGTACTTCATCTGTATTTTGTCTTTCCCTTAGCTCCCGGACTTCTTCTCGCAAGTCCTGGATCATAGTTTATTGTTGAGCCAGCATGGTAAAGACTTGATTCATCACATTAGGCTGTGCATTATTTTCCGGTTCAGGATTTTAGGGTACATTCTTCTTTGGTCTACCTCATCCCATTGTTCCTTTTTACTAGCAGAAGGAATGCCACGTCAACCATCATATCAACACTTGTATGTACATACAATATTCCAAAGTCATGTACCAACATGCATCAATCACATACACTCAAGCAACTATGTATTTATATCAAAAGGACACATGTGCTTCAACACATTTAGTCATATGTACACAAGTGGCTTAATATTTACATCAAAATAAACCCATACTACCTTACTAAGTATACTCTCATCTTTTACTCTTTATGCATATTAATCACCACATACATAATCATATGCTCAATGAAAGGTAAAAACTCAAAGGGACCCATCATTACAATCTCGTTCTTTTTCTTGACCCAAGAAGTGAAATCAGGAAGATAGGGTAATTTGGTTCGGATCCAAATATCGTCATCTATCATTAGCTCTAACTCCTCTCTTTGCTCATATAGTTTTTGCACTGATTCCAAGAATGTTGTATACTGCATTGTGGGAGTGAAGAATTTCATGAAAGCTGTTACATAAAGATCCTTCAATTGCTCCCATAGTACATCATTCGGATGTGGATCAAAAGCCAACTTCTCTACTGGTGCATCCGACTCCACAGCTGAGTCTGGATGTTGGAAACTATCCTCCGAGTCCACATCATCTTTGTCAACCACTGTGGCTTCGTCTTTAGCAATAGGACCAAAGTATACTGGCCACTTGATGCTCTTTCTATGAGTCCGCACCATCCTTGGCCCACGTCCTCCTCTATTAAGGATCACACCAACTCTTCCTTCCGGGATTTGCTCTTCCGGAGGAACTTGATTGACAGAAGGAAGTGAAGGCGACTGCTTCTCTACCTTCCACTATCTGACTTATCTCTCTTCTTGATTGCCACAGGAGCTGGTATGCTCTTACGAGCTGTCTGTCTTACTCTTGTTACACCGGCTCCTCTATACTCCACCGTATGTGGATCCATATCCTGTTAATCACAATAATGATGATATAATACTCTTTACACAGAAATAATCAAGTTAGTCAAAGTCAATGTGTCAAAGTTCTTAATAGAAACATCACATAAAGGCTCATGTAAACATGTTGGAAAACCATCACTGCACTCGAGTTTGGGGTGCATGAACTCGAGTTTTGGCCAGTAAATCGAGTTCTGCAGCTTGCACTCGAGTTTTGTTAGTCTACCGCAGAAACCCAACTGATTCTCTACTATCGCACTCGAGTTCACACGAGCAAACTCGAATCTTCCTCCAGATCAGGCACCGAGTCTGAAGAGTGATAGAAAAAGTACATTCTAGATAATCTTCAGATTTCACTAAGTGCTGCACTCGAGTCCACTGATCAACACTCGAGTTCTGATGAGATATCACACTCGAGTCCCGAGAGTTCCGAGGAACGAGTTTACACCCGAGAGCCTCCAACACTTGAAGCATTTAGCCTGCACTCGAGTTCAACACCAAGCACTCGAGTTCTGGTGAAATGTTATACTCGAGTCCAGTGAGTTTGGAGGATCAAGTTTCTACCAAAAAAACTCCAATGCTCGAAACAATAAACATGAACTCGAGTTCACCATAGTGCACTCGAGTTCTGCACCGAAAGCATACTTGAGTCATGTAAGGATCGTCACATATGAGCACAAATCTATCTTATGCTCTGATACCAAAAATGTAACCACCGTCCTTACGAGCATAAAATTGCTCAACGCACTTGTCCAATTATGGATAGTGCTCAGAGTAGCATAATGCGGAAGAATTGTAGGGACTCTCATCCCATCAATTGTATTACTCAGAGGTGTGATTTCACAACATAAAGCATATAGCAATAGAATAACCATACTGATGTTATTACAACAACAATAATGATAATAATAATAATAATGCTTGATAATGCTACATAGTTTTCATAATAGGGGTTACAAGTAGCTACAACCTTAAAATCATACACAACCTTCAGATAACCAACGTCCTCTTCTTGTACTAGTCCGCAACCTCCAGTTGACGGAATCGCCTTCCTCGCTTATCGAGCCATCGATAACTGCTGGAAACTTACATATTGTATGGAAAGGGTGAGATTCGAGAGAATCTCAGTAGTAACATGCTTACATATAAATAGAATGTGAAATAGATATAAAATGTCATGGCATGTAAGATGATCGTATGTTCGTGTATACACTTGCCCAAGGCGAAACTATACGTCCGCACCTTGGTCGACTTAGTGCCCCTGTTGGGTCCTGACCGCAACATGTCGAATGGTTGTTTAGAACATTAGTTCATGCTACAATGGATGAAATTCATAATAGTTATGACATAGTATATGTAAGAAGGAAGTTACTACTTGGAATATGACCTTTCCAGCTCATCCTTGATCCAACTCCGATTCCGGCTTGTCTATCGATATATCCTAAAATTACATATTTAGGATAAATGAGTTATTAACTGCTCGTAACTCATTCTAGACTCATAATGTTGGTTATCTTGACTCATGGTTGTAGAATTACCAAAATACCCCTAAGACTTAGCTTATGCCCATTTATACCCAATTATTGACTTAAGGTGATCCTACACAATTTCGCATGTAGAATCCATTAGTGACCTCGGTTTACTCAAATTCAGGACCTAAATGATGAAAATACCCCTTGACAGCCATTTCTTAGGGCTTGAAGGGTAATTCAGTCATTTCACACACCAGGCCTTTTCTCACTCCCACATCAACATGAAACTTACTCATTTCGCTCTTCTTCACTTAATGGAATCATCCAATAGATGAAATTCCAATTCCTTCGTCATGCCTCATAATTAGTAGCAATTATGAGTTCTCGAAAGAGTTATGTCGGTTTCTCGTTCTTTCTTGCCTAATCATCTCCTTTTTACTTATAATCACATGATTAACTAGTTAAGCGAGCATTAGATATCGTTTGGACTGTTAAATGCATAATTGAACGAGAGATGAATAGTACCCAACTTCTCCTATACTCATCCAATCAACAAACCAGAATGGTAGAAAGGAAGCATGCGCTTACCTTAACTCGTTTATGAATTCGGTTTGGAATTCCAGCGACACTCTGACCGGCAAGACGACACCAACGACCTCCAATCAAGAATTCGAATCCATAGAATTGAAGCTCGTGATAAGTAGAAGAATGTTAGAAAAGAGTACTTGGAGAGAAGACACCGTTTTGATAGAGATTCGGCACTCCAAAGATTTCTCTCTCTTCTCTCTCTCCTCCGTTCTCGTTCCGTCGCTGCGTTCTTTCGTTTTCTCATTCTGTCTCGATTTCTTGTTCATTCTTCGTTCTTATCTGATTCCAAATGGCACGCAGGGAATTAATAAAGAAAGAGTGATGAGTCATTAAAAATGGCTCTTATGTGGCTATACTCATTAGTCCACATCTGTAGCTTTCTTGCATGATAATTCATCTCTTTTGTCATGCATCTTTATCCAATAAAATAGTGAGACATATAGAGAAAATTATTATTCTCAAACTATCTCATTATACCCATAGTACCACCTTCCTGTGGTTAATCGTAGCTTAGCTTAATGGCTCTTTATCTTTTCTTGGGTATTAATTCACTTAATATTTGTTTCCCTTCCTTTTTAGTTCCCATCTCATTACAATCATTGGGAAAAATACCCATTTCTTGCTTTATTGACAAAATTACCATTTTGCCCTTACGTTATTGGTGAGAATTACTCGTGCCTATTTATGATACTGGCAAAACCAGGGCCTAGTAGTTCTTTTGAATTAGGTTTATTCTCAATTTCCTTGTCTTAAAATTTATGGTGTTACAAGTCACCCAAGTCATGGCCTGGAAGTTTCCACCCGAGAACTCCAAGTTCAGCGAAAATCACCATGCACTCGAGTCCTTTCCTTAGAACTCGAGTTTTCAAGCAATGCACACTTGAGTTCAATTTTGAACTCTCATGAGTTTCTGCCCAAAAATACTTGATTTGTGGGAAAATTCCTTATGTACTTGAGTTGTCAACCATCAACTCGAGTTCTAGGCTATGATGCACTCGAGTTCGACCTGTTAAACTCGAGTTCACCAGCCATTTTTCCATATAAAACCACTTCCAAATCTTCTCAAACTTCTTCAAAACTTACCAAACCAACTCCAACACTCCTTCCACTCCTTCACCACTTTCACTACCCATGTTCTAAATCATCACACACTAATGAGTTGTGCACTTCTCTTAAATCCAAGCAGAGGATTCTAGCAATTGCAAACTTATCACCAAAAGCTATGCTCTATGACTCTGACAATAGCCCTCGTTGCTAGAACCATTGCTTTGATACCAAAAATGTGAAACCTTATTTCCCAACACTACTGTGGAGTACAAATTAGCTAATACTCACCGAATAGAAATGTCAGAGTGCCAAAAAGCTTGAACTTTATACAATGCCACTGCTATATATAAATATTCACATATAAGCACAATTTCATTAGATTTACTTCACAACACACACATTATCCAATTTTTCTACTCCACTTCATATACAGTCCAAAAACTCATAAAATTTTGAAAATACATAACATGAATTGACAACCTAAACTAAGCTCTTCCACCGCTCGGGTTCTTAGCCCAGAAGGGTGCCTGTGCACAACGCATGCCATGCAACTTCATAACCGACATCGTGTTTAACAATTCTCTTGGTGCCGACAGGTGCCCGTGCAAAGATAGGCCATGGGTCCCGCTCATGCAATTATGAACATTTCGCCTGAGTGTCAACCCGATCTTCGATAGGCCTCGGGTGTTCACTCTGCTCAATCTAAACATGTTAGACATTTTGATGATGATAACAAACAATAAATATGCATGTCATGTTATATGAAGACGGTTACTACCTGGTTGCTCCTCTATGTAACTTTTCCACTTGATTCAAGCTCGGGCAACTACTGAGGCTAGACCGGTTGTCAAGTCCTGAAATCGCCAAACCTCACAAATGAGTTATTACTCATCCATACATCCTTCCAAACTCATAATATTGGTAAATTTAGCCTAATGACGTCAAATTACCAAAATACCCCTTAGGTCCTAATTATCAATATTTTTCTCAAAATCGTGATTTAGGCTATTCCTACATAGTTGCGCATGTAGAATCCATTTTTAACCTCGAATTGTCCAAATTCAAGCTCAAATGATGAAAATACCCTCGACAGCCGTCAAATAAGGCTTATAAAGGGTAATTTTGTCATTTTACGTTCCGTGGCTTTTCTCACTTCGGAGTCAACATAGACCCTACACAATTTGGCCTCCTAAATCTAATGGAACCATCGGAATTATCAAATTCCTATCCATTTGCCACGTCCAACACAGGGAAGGGGAAATAAATTCCCAGAAAAGTTACGTTGGATTCTCGTTTTCTTTGGCTTAATCACCTCCTTTCTACTTATAACCAATATATTAACTAGTTAGACATTCATTGGACTTGATTTGGAGACACTTTCATATTATGTTCTCTTTGGATTTCTTCAATTATCTTATACCAAATAAACCATAATCAAGCCCAAAACAACTCTACTAACCTTAATCAAGCAAGAGGAATAAGTTTGGTAAGTTACCTCTTGATTTATTGGACTTTCTCTCTCTTGGGAGATTTTTCTCTCTTCTTCCAGCATTTGATTCAGTTGTTCATCAATGAATCCAAAGGTAGAGAGGTGAGGTGAAGAGATCATGGAAGGATTAGGTAGCTTTAGACACAAGGTAGCAACCTCTCACCTTGGATTATGTTAAACCCTAGACCTTCCCCTTCTCTTCACCGTGCTTAGCTCTCACTCTCCCTCTTTCTGATTCAATCGATCGTGATAATCGAGCTAGAGAGATGAGAGAGTGATATAATTAAAAGGGTTTAATTAAGCTTGACATGTGGCACATGATCATTGGTCTATAATTGCATAATTCTCCAATTAATCACATTTCCTTAATACTCCCTCATTTCAACCGAAATATGCATGAGAAATGCAAGGGAAATCTGAATCTCCAATACCCATTGTGCCATGTCGTAACTTGTTGACCAAGTCATTGACTTTTTGACTATTTGACCATTTTTACCATAATTCACCAAAATTGGTTTATTAATGATCAAGTAGTCATTTTACTCTTTTTAATTCCCATATAACTCAAATTAGTGGGAATATTAGGGAAAAATAATTATTTACCATTTTACAGCAAAATTACCGTTTTGCCCCTGCATTTAATGATTTACCAAAATAAATCATTTTCCGCCCATTTCTTCGGTTAAACCCCATTTTGACACTTAAATGAGGCCATTAATCATATCATTAAATTCCTTGAATTTTGGTTACCATAATAGGCCTTTATCGGTATATTTATTGCCTTCTTACACCCTTATTCGGCCAATTTACGTGTAACCGACACTTGGAATATTTTCCATAAATTCTCATAAATTCATCCACATCATTTTTCACCATTTTATTCCACTAAATATACATCAAATATACACATAAATGTATTGGTGAAAAATGGGGTATTACACTTTTATTGATATTAGCTATTTGGAAACTAACAACACTCCTTTTTCCTATCCTTATGAATCGGAAAATACTATGTTATTTTCTATGCTTGTATTAATACTATTTACTTTTTTTATCGGGGTTATAGGAATCTCTTTCAACCAAGAAGGACTAGATTTGGATATATTATCAAAATTTTTAATTCCGTTTATAGATCTTTTACATCCAAATTCAAATAATTCTGAGAATCGGTATGAATTTGTCACAAATGTAACTTTTTCGGTCAGTATAGCTTTTTTTGGAATATTTATAGCGTCCCTTTTATATAAGCCTTTTTATTCATCTTTACAAAATTTTAACTTACTTCATTTATTTTCAAAAAATGTTTCTAAAAAGATTGTTGCAAATAAAATAAGAAATCTAATATATGATTGGTCATATAATCGTGGTTACATAGATGCTTTTTATAGAATATCTTTAATTAATAATGTAAGAAGATTAGCTAAACTAAATTCTTTTTTTGATAGACGAGTAATTGATGGAATTCCTAATGGGGTGGGTATTACAAGTTTTTTTCTGGGAGAAGTTATAAAATTTGCTGGGGGTGGCCAAATTTCTTCGATATCTTATTGTATTTTTTTATGCATTAATATTTTTATTAATTTATATTAATAAATATTTATATATTTCATTTCATTTTTAATTTCTTTAATATTTCATTTTAATATTTAATAAAATACAAATAAAATATTTGGAAGTATAAATAAAATATTTCAATATTTATAGTTTATAGTTTAATAAAATACAATAGATAAGAAAATAGAATAGAATATTAAGTAAAAGTATAAGAAAACTTCGCAAAAACCAAACCGTCGAGAACCCTTTAAATCAAGTAATGTAGTGATTCAAGGGGTTCTCACAAACACTAAACATATCCGGTTACAATTCCAATTCATTTTTTTAAGTTAATCTAAAAAGACTTTTTTCATTGTACAATGAACACTATTAAAAAAAGATAGGATTTTTTGCTCTCTTTCATCTTTTAGTTTTAGTCATTTATTCATGAAAACTTTCTATAAAAAATTAGATAGAATAGCTTCGACCTTGTCAACTGATAATGAGAAAATGAAATCCGATAAATACCAATACCTATTACAGGTATAAGGATAGAAATCGAAATAAATAACTCTCGAGGCCCAAAATAAAAAAGAAAGAGTTTGGTTTATTAAAAAACTTGTATCCATAAAACATCTGGAACAACATAGATAATGAATAAATAGGAGTTAATATCATTCCAATTGCCATTACAAAAGTGATTAATATTTTTGTCATTAAAAGATATGTTTGACTAGAATTATTCCAAGAAAGACTATCAATTTTGCAACAAAACCGCTCATGCCCGGCAATGCAAGAGAAGCCATCGATAAGATACTGAAAACTGTGAATATTTTTGGCATTGGAATAGCCATTTCGCCAATTTCATCGAGATAATAAAGGCGTATTCTATCATAACTCGTTCCTGCCAAGAAAAAAAGTGCACCACCAATAAATCCATGAGAAATTATTTGTAAAATGGCTTCGTTGAATCCCATATCGGTTATAGAAAAAATTCCTATAATTATGAAAGAGATACGGAGGAATAAGCTATTCTTTTTTTTAAATTACGTTGACCAAGAGATGTTGAAGCTGCATAGATTATTTGAATTGCGCCTTATAGGATTAACCAGGGGGAAAATAGATAATGAGCGTGGGGAAATAATTCCATATTAATTCGAACCAATCCATATGCTCCCATTTTTAATAAGATTCTGGCTAAAAGCATACAAGTATTGTAATGTGCTTCTCCGTGGGTGTCTGGTAACCATGTACGTAAGGGTATAATCGGCGATTTGACAGCAAAAGCAATAAGAAATCTAATATAGAATATTATTTCCAGTGCCACAGGATACGAATGATTAGCTGATGTTTCAAAATTTAATGTTGGTTCATTCGAACCATATAAATCGATACCGAAAATTCCCATTAATAAAAAAATGGAACTTCCCGCAGTATACAAAATAAACTTTGTAGCAAAATACAAACGTTTCTTTCCACCCCACATGGATAAAAGTAGATAAACAGGAATTAATTCTAATTCCAACATGATGAAAAAAAGTAAAATGTCTTGAGAAGAAAATGATCCTATTTGACCGCTATACATTGCTAATATCAGGAAATGGAATAATCGGGATTCCCGAATAACCGGTTGAGCCGCTAAAGTAGCTAAATTGGTGATAAATCCCGTCAGTAAAATAGGGCCTATAGAGAGTCCATCTATTCCTAATCTCCAGTAAAAATCAAAAAATTGGATCTATTTATAATTCTCCGTCAACTGGATTAATGGATCATCCAATTGGAAATGATAACAGAATGCATGGGTTGTTATAAGGAGATTCATTAAGCATATCAAAATAGTATACCACCTAATTACCTTATTTCTTCTATGGGGAAATAAGAAGATTAAGGAACCCGCTGATATTGGGAAAACTACAACTATTGTTAACCAAGGAAAAAAAGTTCGTGGTAAAAATAAGATATACTTGGGCCAGAAAAACCCATGCTCAAAATAGAAAAAAAATCTTTTCCACTTTGAGCACGGGTTTTTGTCAGTAAAAAAAAGGTATTCGTATGTGGTTTTTTGAAACGTATCAATAAGCTAGACCAATGCTTCAAGTTGTTTCATGCCATAAATAAACTCGAACACTCAAGAAATCTGTCGGACAGGTGGATTCACACCTCTTACAACCAACACAGTCTTCTGTTCTTGGAGTAGAAGCTATTTGCTTAGCTTTACATCCATCCCAAGGTATCATTTCTAATACATCTGTGGGGCAGGCTCAGACACATTGAGTACATCCTATACATGTATCATAAATCTTTACTGAATGAGACATTGGCTCTATTAATTTTTGAACATCAGTAATTTTCGATTTAGTAAACTTGTAAATGAATCATATATTTTGACACCAGATGAATCAATGATTTACCAGAATTTTTCTAATTAATCTACCTCTGGATCAATTCATAACAGAGGGCAAAGATACTTTGATTTCTTACGTTTTCGCAAACATGATCATACGTTGTCATACATGCAAATTTGAATTGATAAATATTCAAATTTCACTATTCAAAATTCAAATTTTTCTAATTAATACTATTTATTCAACAAATTCGATTGATTGATACGAGTTGATTTTCTGTTACGATAAATTGATAAAATAATAGCCGGTCCAATAGCTGCTTCAGCGGCTGCGATAGCTATAACAAAAATGGAAAAAATATTTCCTTTTAATTGGCGACTATCAAAAAAATTAGAAAAATCTACGAAATTTATATTAACCACATTCAGTATAAGTTCAAGACACATAAGGGCTCTAACCATATTTCAGCTTGTGGTCAATCCGTAGATATCAATAGAAAATAAATAGGCACTCAAAACAAGTATGTGTTCGAGCATCATTGACCAACTCCTTATCAATTTGGATTCATTTCAATATGAACAACACTTCAACAGATTCGATTGACTAGAGAATATAACAAGTACAGACAAAAAGAAGATATTGGTAATAAGTCGAATAATAAGATTCTTTTAAACATAAACAATCTTTCACTTTCCCATTCACATGTAAAATTCAAAGGAAATGGAGATAAAATAAATAGAACAAAATGAAATTTAGATTGATATTACTAGTTCTATTCTTACTGGCGAGCCACGACAATTGCACCTATCAAAGCAGCTAAAAGAATTATTGAAATGAGTTCAAATGGAAGAAAAAAATCTGTTGATAAATGAATTCCAATTTGTTTACTATTATTTATCAAATCTTGCTCTATAATCTGATTTGATCTTGTAGTCCAAATAATCCCGTACCATGATATATCTGGAATAGTAGTTATTAGTGAAACAAAAATACTTGTACAAACCACCAAAGTAGCTCCACCCCCAACCGTCCAAAGATGAAAATCTTGGTAATATTCTGAACCATTTATGAACATCACAACAAATATGATTAAAACGTTTATAGCTCCTACGTAAATAAGTAGCTGTGCTGCAGCTACAAAATGGGAGTTTGATAAAATATAGAATAAAGATATACAAACAAGAACCAGTCCTAACGAAAAGGCTGAAAAAATTGGGTTGGTAAATAATACTACTCCTAGACTTCCTAATACAAGACCTGATCCCAGAAAGATTAAAAGAAAATCATGTATCGGTTCAGGTAAATCCATTAGATGAAAAATAAAAGATAAATAAATTAAAATTTCATGACCTTATTGATACGACCAAGAAAAAAAATTATATACTAAATTCCTAATTGAATTAAATCCTAAGGAGTGTGAATTCATTTAGGTACAGTTATAGGACGAATCTAATTCTTTATACGAACGAGTATTCGAAACAATTTCGAAACTATAAACTATATTATTAATAAAATTATATAAATCTAAATATAAATATAGAATTTTATTTGAATTGAATTGTTCGAATTCTATAATCGTCAATTACTGACATTGGTAAACGACCCAAAGCAATTTGATTATAATTCAATTCGTGACGATCATAAGTCAAAAGTTCATATTTTTCAGTCATTGATAAGCAATTTGTTGGACAATACTCAACGCAGTTACCATAAAATATACAGATCCCAAAATCAATACTTTAATTAAGCAATCATTTCTTTCGAATATCAGTTTCCAGTTTCCAATCAACAACGGGTAGATCTATAGAACATACACGAACACATACTTCACAAGCAATGCACTTATCAAATTCAAAATGGATTCGACCGCGGAAACGTTCTGATGTTATTAATTTTTCATAAGGATATTGAATAGTTACAGGTAAACGATTTGCATGGGCTAAGGTAATCATGAAACTTTGACCAATGTATCTTGCAGCTCGTAATGTTTGTTGACCATAATTCATGAACCCAGTTACCATAAGGAACATATCGTGAATATCTATGAATATTTTTGTTTTGTTTCTTTCTCTTGTTTGAGACAAGTTATGAATATTGAATATCAATCTTTTATAGTGAAAATAGTCAAAATGAAGTTGTTAATAATAGATTACCCAGAGAAATAGGTAAAAGAAATTTCCATCCAAGATTTAATAATTGATCCATTCTTAGCCTAGGAAAAGTCCATCTTGTTGTGATATAAAGGAACAAGAACAAATAAGTTTTAGCTAATGTAATAAAGATACCAATTGTAGTTCCAAAAACTCCACATGTTTTATTTATTTCAAAAAGCTCAGAAATAAATATGTACGGAATAGAGATATTCCAACCTCCCAAGTAAAGAACTGTTACAAATAATGAAGAAAGCTCATAGAGGCTACTATTGAAGAATTTATACCTTCCAATCTTTTCTTTTTTCTAGTATGTAAATAATTTCAAATATGGTCCAAGTAATAAACGCCCAAGTTTCCTTTGGATCCCAATTCCAATATGATCCCCAGGCCTCATTAGCCCATACTGCTCCCGAAAGAATACCTATGGTTAAAAAGATAAAACCTAGACTAATAATACGATAACTCCAATGATCCAATTGTTGAATAAATTGAGACCTGTAATAATCTCTATAAGAAGCAAAAGAAGTGTTTTGTAAAACATTGTTTCTTTCATTCATGTATTTGATCTCAGCAAAAGAAAATGAGTTATTCAAAAAACGATTATTGTTCTTACCAATCTTTCTTATTATGACTTTTCGAAATGTAATGACTAAAAGAGCTACTGATAATAATGATCCACATAAAAGAGCTGCATAGCCAATACCATCATACTTACGTGCATCATTAACCGATGTGATTGTAGAGCAGGTACTAATATTATGAATTCATGCAGTTTGGTTAAAAGACCTGAAGTCGCAAAGCCTTGGGTAAAAATAACACTGGGTGCTATTATTGTGCTTAAATGGGTTTTAAGCTTTTTAAAACCAAAACATGGAATTATATGAAAAATGGAAAAACCCCATGAAAGAAAGATTACTGATTCATAGAAATCACTTAATGGTAAATGGCCCACAAAAATCCAACGAGTAACTAATAATCCCGTTATATAGAAAAATGTTACTATCATGCCTTTTTTGGATGAATCATATAGTACTACGATTTCATTGACTAATAGGGTTAGCAAAGAATTGCAATTAAAATGGATACGACCAAAAATGATATATGAGTTAATATATGGTCTAAAGTTGAAAATATCTTATAAAAAAAAGATCTCCTAATTATATGAACGGAAATCGAGAATTGAATTCATTATAGGACTTACTCTTTTAGAAAATAGGATACCATGCCACCACTCGGACTCGAACCGAGATGCTCTAGCACTGCTTCCTAAGAGCAGCGTGTCTACCAATTTCACCATAGCGGCTTGCTCGAAATCATAATAAATGATTTTTAGTCAATCGTCAAAATTGAAAGAGTCGATTCAAATGCAAGATTTCTTTCCGAAATATCCAACTTCAGAAAGAAATCTTGCATTTCACAAAACATTAAAGAATTTTAATTAAAAAAAGCCAATTCCAAAACAAAAAATGAGGTCAATTTTCTATTGAACAGTTCAAAACATTAACAAATAGAAATTTTTACTTATATCTTAATCTCATCTTATTTTGATTTTTTGTTTGTATAAAAATTTCTATAAGATATAGAAACTAAAAAATATATCCAAAAAAATAAAAAATGAATATAATTAAATTAATATATATAATATAAAAGACCAAAAAACCAAGAATCTTCAAAAGATTTCAATATCAATATATATATATATATATATATATATATATATATATATATACACGAAATTATGTTTTGAAATTATACTACTCTTTAGTCCTGCTAATTTTGATTATTCCAATGTTTGTATTTGTTGTACAAAAAAACTTTTAGAGTTCCCCGTAGAAAGAGATTTCGCTAACGAAAAAGCTTTCAATGCTACCCAATATACCTTATTTTTCTAATTTTTTTTTCCGAATCCTTTTTTTGATATAGAAGTGAGGTTTTTTAGAGCTGCCATTCCAAAATTAGACTAGTTTCTTTATTGCTATAGTTGGATGTGAAAGACATCTATTGTTCAAAATGAATTGTTCTTTAATTAGATTAGACATATATCTTTTTTTTTTCTAAATTATACTATTCTACTCCTTTTCATAAGGAATGTGGATTAGTAAAAATAACATAGTCTTTTTTTTCCTAATAATCGTTTATTTATGTAATTCTTACAAAAAAACTATCCTTTTATATTATATATTATATTAATATTATATATTTATTTATATATTATATATCGTTCTTTTTTTTTTATTTATACATGGAATAAAATACATCAAAAAGAGAGTTTAAGAACCCAACCCTTATCTTTATCCTGCTTACTTGGTCGTTAAAAAGATACATGATTTTATAAAATCATGTATCTTAATTCGTTTTTTAGTAAACTGTTGAATATCATAACCTTTTTTATAAATTTTTTCCAAAGATATATGTCTTTTTCTTGAAATGGAAAATAATAAATTAGTGCAAAAAAAAATTAATGATTCAGAATAAAAAAAACCTACAAAACAAATTCTTATTTGAATAAGATGGATTTTTATTTTATTTTATGATTCATATCAAAATAAAGTAATATTTTTAGTTTTGGTGTAATTATTTATCCCCACTCTCTGGATATAAATTTTTGTATAATAAGAATTTGAAAATCTTAATTTCTTAATATTATTAATATTCAATTTAAATTCATATATAAAAAATTTGATTTTTCACTAGTAATTTGGTCATATCATTTGACCCATTTCACTTCGTACTTTCAATTATTGGAAATATTGGGAAAAAATCAGAATAATGAACAGTGGATAATTCCATTTTTTATCCGAATTTTCATTTTTTTATTAACTAAACCCTTTCAAAAGAGATAAAATTGGTGAATAAGAAACAAAACTCATTAAGAATCCATTTTCTTCTTTTTTATGGAATATACACATCAATTTTCATGGATCATACCCTTCATTCCACTTCCAGTTCCTATGTGAATAGGACTGGGACTTCTCCTTTTTCCCGCGGTAACAAAAAATATTCGTTGTATGTGGGCTTTTCCTAGTGTTTTATTATTAAGTATTGTT